>CAJNDV010033363.1:21738-35434 GCA_905221635.1 Symbiodinium sp. CCMP2456
GGGGATTATAATAGGGCTCCTGCGGGATACTAAGTAGACTTACTAAGTCAAAAGGGCCTCCAAGTACTCTCCATTGTAGTTCCGATTTGGGGCTACCTTCTAATCCTAAATATAAACTTCTTAAACCAAAAAAGGCACTACAACGGAGACTAGAGGTACATGGTTTCTTGAACCCGACTACTGCTGAAAGGTTCATGATACTTAGTAGCTACTTGTAGTTACCCATAACCCCAGTTAACTACACCTGTATTTACTAAGTCGATCCGCTAAACCCTAAAACCTTATAGAACCCTTACAGTACCCTTTGAGAAATCCTGTAAAACCCTCACAGATCCGTTTAAGGAACCTTTGATCTACTAAGTCCCATAGACCCTCCAAGTAGACCCTAAACCCTAAACCTCCGTAGATCCCTTCTCGAGCCCTTTAAGGACCCCCTTTTCAGGAACCCTTTCAGTTACTCCAGGGTTTAGGGTTTAGGGTTTAGGGTTTAGGGTTTAGGGTTTAGGGTTTAGGGTTTAGGGTTTAGGGTTCAGGGTTTAGGGTTTAGGGTTTAGGGTTTAGGGTTTAGGGGCGAAGGCACTTGCAATGGCGGAGCGTCTTGCGGCCTTCGTGGAAGGCCTCGAGGCGAGAGGCGTAAGGGTTTACAGTAAACCCCTTAAAGTTGGAAACCGGGTTAAGGCCAAATAGTGCTGGGATCCCCTATATATCACTCTTAAGGATTGAGGCTATGGGGTTTCCAACTTTTTGGCTTCTACTGTAGGAGGGTAGGGGAATGAGGGTCACTCGAAGGGCTTCTTTTTCATAGGGTCTCTACCGGGGCTCGATGAGGGTTCCGCCAGGGGTTCTTAAGGTTGACCCTAAACCTTAAACCCTAAACCCTAAACCCTAATTTTGTAAGGGCCTGCAGGAGGGGGTTCAGGTCTAGGAATGAGATTCAAGTGCCCAAGATAGTGGGGCCCAGGGTCTTTCAAGTGTTTTTTTTTGGGGTTTAGGGTTTGGGGTTTAGGGTTTAGGAGGGTTTTCAGGGGTGAGAAAACCAGGGTTCCAGTACCTAGATAGAAGCGTTTTGAGGTATGGAGCCGACACTCAGCTTAATAATCCCAGCCCCTTGTAGAACCCCAGCAGAGCCCCTGTAATTCCCAGAAAGGCCAGCTACCCATATGGTGAGGTTCTCGGCATTATTCCCTTTGGTTCCTCTAACCTTTCTGCCTCCCGATGTTTATGTTTGCGTTTACGTTGATGTTCATGGTTATTATTATGTATGGCAATGGAAATTTTCGCCAAACACACTCTCCTAGTTATTGCAAACTCTTTTCGTTGCCTGCGATAGGTACTTCACGACTTCACCAGAAAGACTGGGGGGTCCCCTGCATGCACAGTTTGCAGCGGGGCTTGCTTCGGGGTTTGTGTAGGGTGTTTAGGATTTCTGGTTTAGGGTTTAAGGGTTGAGGGCTTTGGGGTTTAAGTGTTTAGGGTTTAAATGGGGGTCTTACGGTTTGCGCCCCTAATCCCTAAGCCCTAAACGCTAAATGTAACCTTAAACCCCTAAGCCTAAACCTCAAAACCGGTCTTATTGACCCTTAGAGTTCCGGCCGTCAGAGTGGATTCCGACTTATCCCATTTGAGGTTCCCGGAGTTCTGCCACTTGTACATTATCGGGACTAGCCACTGTATTTTGGCCCAGAAGTTGAAGTGCATACGTATATTCATATGCACATGTGTATATATATATATATACATATGTATGTATGTATATTGTCTATTTCACATGCATCCATATCTACATATTTACATATATACATACATACATACATACATACATACATACATACATACATACATACATACATACATACATACATACATACATATTGCTTTCGCACCTAAGTATATAGTATTATGCTATGCTGGTATGTAGATCTTTGCGGCACTACTTGAAACGACATTCAAAGCAACAACCTCCAACCTTCAGCAAGGGTTGCTCAACCAGGGAGAAACGGATGGATCCGTCCTTTGGTGTTGGCGCTGCTGGGCTATCTACGCTACTAGACTCCTAAACCCCTAACCTCTAAACCTAAACACTAAACTTTGAGCGCCAAACTTCAAAATCCTCAGGCGCCCTTGTATATTAAACCATTATAGCATAAAAGTATAACCTTAGAGTGATCCTGTGACCTTTGTAGAACCCTTAAAGGAATCCCAAATAAGCCCCAGACAAGCACACTGTATTAGTTTAGTTAGAGTTGTGCACCGGCTCGAAAGAAGCTCGCCGACGCATTCCAGGCTTTCCCTAAACCCTAAAGCCAAAACCCTAAATCCTATGTACTCATAAGCCCTAAACCCTAAACCTTATGTAGTTATAAACCTAAACCCTAAACTTTAAACCCTACAAAAACCCTAAACCCTTAACCCTTAGCCCAGGCTTTGGGAGCTGCTCTTCAAGAGCTGGTCAGCCCACCATGGTTGTGAGCTCTTTGGGCTTAGGGTCTTCAAGGGCTCCTTTGAATGGTTCCTTTAAGGGATCTTATAGGGGGTTTAGGGTTTAGGGTTGGCTCTTTGGCTCTAGGGTTTAGGGTTGTGGGCTCTTTGAGTTTAGGGTTTAGGTGGGTACAGGGTTTAGGGTTGTGAGTTGTGAGCTGTTAGGGTTTAGGAGTTTAGGGTTCAGTGCAGTCCCCAAACCCTAAGCCCCTAAATCCTAAACCCCCAAACCCTGCCGGTATGTGTAAAACATGTCACGGCCCTCACTTTCTGGATCTGTAGGGTTCTACCTGTAGTCTCCATTGTATTTCCTTTTTGGGGGCTGTCTTATAGGATCCTAACTATAAAACTAGTTACACCAAAAAAGGAACTACAATGGAGACTTATAGGTAAAGGCTCTAGTTCTTTTTCTAAAGACTTTGGATCCGTGAGGGGTTATAGGGGTTTCAAAGTCACTCCAATTCTATTGTTTTTGAAAGGGGTTAGGGTTCAGGTCCTAAACCCTAAACCCTACAACGCCAAACCCTTAAACCCTAAATTTTAAGTCCTCTAGTGTTTTTTTTGGGGTCTTTGAGGAGGTCACGGGATAGTCTTTGGGATTGAGCAGAGCGGCTCAGGGTGCGCACTCGGAGAGCCTCAAGACTTAAATGCTCTGGCATGACAGGCTTAGGGTTTAGGGTTTAGGGTCTCGGGTTTAGTGGGTAAGGTTTAGGGTTTAGGGTTTCTTCACTCACGTCTCTGGCTTAGTGCCCCGATTCTTCAGCCAAGGCCTACACCAGCAGAACAAGGAAACTCCGGCAGAAGGAGCGGACATCGGATCCCCACATCGCTGTACGAGCATTGGCATGATTCTGAGTACCACGAGGGAAGTCTGTATGGTGTTTAGGGTTTAGGGTTTAGGGTTTATATAGGGTTTAGGGTTTAGGGTTTAGGGTGTGTTCAGCACTGTTAAAATGCAGGCCTCTGCAGTGACCCTCGCAAGGCGGTCCTAGCTGGCTACACCCACTGAAGAGAACTTCACGGAATACATCTCCGTGTTGTATCAGGCCGGGCAACAGACGGAGCACAGCTACAACTACACCGGCGTATTGTTCCCGGTGAATCCAACGCCGACCGGGGTGTTGGTTGGAGCGCTTCAGCACTGAGAGCCTGACCGGCTCATGCCCGAAACTGCAGCGGGATGTGCCATTATATTTAGGGTTTAGGGATTAGGGTTTAGCCAGACCACGTGCTGAGAGGTTAGCACTGGAGATGCCCAGGGATTGTCTCGCCATTTTGATGTCACAGGGACACCCTGAAGTTGTAAGTTTATGCAGATTGTCGCAGATGTGGTGCACTCACATGTAGTAGCCTCATGTCGTCCAAATACTCTGGTTTCTCAGAAGTGTTGTTGGGACCTATTGGGGTCCTGGGGGTCTTTGGAGAGTTTCCGCATAGGGTTCATAAATTCGACCGGTAGTAGACAATCAAACCCTAAACCCCTAAACCCCAAAACCCTAAACCCTAAACCCCCAAAAAAACCCAAACAATAACTACACCCTAGAACCCTCAGCCTCCCTACATCCTAGACCGAACCGCAGGCTCCATGTATCCCCCATGTAGTATATAGCTTTAGGGTACGTGGAGCCTTACTACCCTAAACCATAAAGCCTTGAAGTACCCTTCAAGGAGCCCTTACAGGAACCCGTAAAGGACCCGTGATAGTGATAGTAACCTACCTGGACCCCCAAACGTAGGTAGAATAATGGCCCAACACCTATATACAAAGGCTATTATTCTACATACTTTCGGTGTCCAGGTAGGGGAGCCTAAGGGACAATGCGGCAGGCAGGGTGGACTGGAAGCTTTCCTGTCTGCTTGGCGTCAGAGCGTCACGTGGCGAACAGGCCAGAGATGCTGCAAGGAAAATTCCGTAAAGAATAGTGGGAAGCCTCACGTATACATATATATATATATATATGTATATATAGTTTTTATTTATTTACATGTGTGTATTTACATGCGTGTATATGTATATACATACGCAGTTTGTACATGCCTGCCTGTATAGCGAAAGATGTATAGTTCCTGTAGAAACAGTTAGCCAGGCCAACCTCTGCTAGATGACCCCCTTCTGTACGTGCCCAACTTCTGTATCCTTACTGTACCCATAGGCACTAAAGTAGTTCCTTTTGGGGTTCATATATAGAATCCTGTAAGGTAACCCCAAAAAGGAACTACTATGGGGCCTATGGGTAGTCCTTGTAGGTAAGCAGATGATTACATTAACAACTCCGCAGCGCCATAAGCGACGCGTTTGCAGTGAAACTAGAATCCCCTGAACCCTGACTACCTGCCCCTGGTGCATGTGCCTATGCCACAGTATTTCTTTGGGCCCTCAGACTGTACTAAATAATTGGAGCCCCTACCCCTGTAAGTAATCGGGGTCTACATTAACAAAAATCTCTCGTATGGTCGCAGTGCAATAGGCCCAGACATTTGCGCCGAAACTCAAACCGTAGTCTATTGTTCACGCCCCTCTCGTCGTTGATCCTCTAGTCTCATCATATCTCCATCCTGTCCCCTTGCGAAGTCCTGCACCCCGAATCCCATGAGCCCTGAATCACTAATCCTCGGGGCCCTAAACCCTAAACCCCTAAACCCTAAACCCGTACTACATGGAGCATTCCTCCGGGCCGATTACTGTAGAGGAGCCCCTTGAAAGCCGGTGTGGGGTTTAGGGCCCTAAAAGCACATGCTATCTAGGCACATGGACCCTCTTTGTACTCTCCGGCAGTGTATTAAACCTTATAAACCGTATAAACCCTAAACCCGTCTCGACCCTAAACCCTAAACCCTATCCCCCCAAAAAAAACTACAAACTAACATCAAACACTCCGAGAACCCAAGTTTGGGTTTAGAGTTCTTGAGTTCTTATGGGGTTTTAGTAGGGTTTAGGGTATAGGGTTTCGGGTTTAGGGTTTGGTAAACCTCAAACCCGAAACCCTAAAACTTTTGAAAGTAAAAGAAGGCCTAGGGCTGAACCCAAACTCGAAAGATGCAACAAACATCGAGACCTGAGGCCGTCAAAAGCACTCCGCCACATCGCAACTGATCTTGCAGGTCCGCAGCTAAGGGTATGCATGCAAGCAGTAGACTCCGTGATATAAGGGTTTTTGGTGTTATGCACGGGTCTTGTTAAAGGCTTCGTCTTCACTTGCTCAGGGGCTTGAAACTTCAGCATAAGGTTTTACCGTGCGGAGTTCGAGGTTTTCCTAGCGCGTCTCCGTTTAGATGGTATAGTAAACCACTATAGGGAATTAGTATAGGACTCTACTATAGGGCACTAATTATTTTAACAAGTTACGTACTAATTTTAGGATCTTAACATCAAGTTTGTTGAGCCAGAAAAAGGAACAACAAAGAAGACTGTAGGTGGGGATAAGGGTTTAGAGATGTGTACCGTTTGGGATCCGGAATGCAGGGCTCGGGGCTCGTAGTTTAGGTACGATAGGGTTTAAGGTTTAGGGGGATGTTTAAAGGGAGGGTGGCTCAAGGGGAGAAGGTCGGGGGAACTTTGGAGCACCTCAGGGACCACTAGGGGAAGAAGGGATTATTGGGTTAGATATCCCCCCCTGTGAAACTAAACCCTAAACCCTAAAACCTAAACCCTAAACCCTGAACGGTTTAGGGTTTAGGGTTACAACCCTAAATCCCAACGCCCCTTCCGTGACTGTATCGGCGGAAGGGACCCACGTAACCGAATTCGGCTTAAATCTCGGAGGTTTCATTTTTTTTCAGAGCTTTGCCTACTTGGAGGATCATGGGACTTAGCAACTAGGGATCCTTAAACGGGCTCCTTAAACGGATCGATAGGGGTTTAGGGGATGTTTCAAAGATCATGGGACTCAGTAACTAGGGTTATATAGAAATCTGGTAACTGTAAATATAAGTAATCATAACCCCAATTGAGGTAGTTATAACCTTACTTACTAAGTCCCATCATCCTCCAAGTAGAGGGTCATACCGTCATATCCTACCCCTTTTCGGGGGGCCCACCAAAACATCGTAATCAAGAACCCTGATTAAGAAGCCGCCCTGGCTTAATAAGGATAAGGATGCTTGAAATACTGATGCCAATGCTGAATTCGAAGTTCTTGAAGAAACAGACTTATGAAACAGGGGTCTGCATTATTGTAGACGGTATTTGGGCTATTCGGGGTTTTCGAAAATCGGGGACCCCAATATAGCTCCGCAAGTAGTAGGATCCTTATTCTAAGGACCCCCTAAACCCTAAAACGTAAATAAGGTACCCCTTATTTTTGGCAACTCCCACTTCAACTTTCAAGAGGGTTAACTCAATCCAAAGGCCTGCCTGAGTGTCTAAGGAGGGTGAAGCGGGGCTTAGGGTTTAGGGTTTAGGGTTTTAGGGTTTAGGGAATAGGGTTTAGGGATAGAGCTCTATAACGTTAGGGTCACACCCTCCACCCCATTTTGGATACCTCCTCGACTGTAGCGCAGAGCAGATCCCCCAAGCCAAACACGAAAACAGCCCTCATAACATTCCAGAGACTCTGCAGGCACTTAGGGACAAGTTTCGGGGACCCCCAGACCCGACCACGTGAGTGACCGAACTCTTCTAGAACCACAATAAACCCTATAAGAACCTTGCACAACCTTAATGTATTTAGTTCCCCAATACCCAACTTTTAAGTTTTTTGGGGTCGTATAATTTAGCAGTAATCTGAAAGCTTAACCTTTTATTTCCCTGGCTCATTGCGGAAGTAAGTGTCTAAGGACTCCCCGCCACCCTAAACCCTAAACCCTAAACCCTAAACCCTAAACCCTAAACTCTAAACCCTTCAAGACTCCCCCCAACCCTTAAAAAGCCTTCAGTTCCTGTCCTCTTTTCACAGGCCCTGGCTCGTTTGCTCCTCGTTGCTGTGCCCGTGGAGGCTGCAGAGCAGAAGGCGAGGCTTCTCTTAGTTCTCCAATACCCAACCTTTAAACTTTTTTGGGCTCTTATAGTTTAGTAGAAATCTGAAAGTTTGACCTTTTGTTTCCCTGGCTTTTGGGGAGGTAAGTTCTTTTGCAGGTTCTACAGAGGCTCTACCTATGTTAACCAGTTTTATACAGGGTTTAGGGTTTAGGGTGTAGGGGTTTAGGGTTTAGGGTTTAGGGCCAAAGGCTCCATGTACCTTTAGAGTGGATACTTAGGCCTTAAAGGGGTCCCTATGGTACTTTAAGGCCTAAGTATCTACTATATGGGTACCTGGAGCCTTAGGGTTAACCAGTTTTATAGTTAGGATCCTATAAGGGTTCTAGAACGCGCAGGTTCTGGAAGGGCTCTACACTTGGCGGGTCATGGGACTTAGTAAGGGAGGTTATAACTTCCTTAATTTGGGTTATATTTACTTGTAAGTATAGTTACCGTATTTATAACCCTAGTTACTAAGTCCCATGATCCTCCAAGCAAGGGGCTCTATAGGCGCACCCTTTACGGCTTTAGGGTTCAGGAATCAATTACGGATGATGGAAATGTGCCTCTGACCTTACAGGACGATTGCTTTTTGGCCAGGCCTGTGAATTCAGTTGCTATAGTTTTTGTCGAAGTACTGTTGATAACATCAATCCTGCATTACCTTAAGGACCCTAAACTATGGGAATTAAGGTATATACCTAATTATGGGTAATGCAGGAATTATATCATCAACAGTAGGGTTAGGGGGTGTGCGCTTCATAGGTTTGGCGATTCAGAAAGAAAGGCTTCAGGTTTTTTTGTTACAGGCTTTCGGGGTCAGCGGGTGTTATCGATTAGGGTTCTCTTTGATGTACCTAGGGGTTTAGAACTATACACTTTACTCAGCCAGGCCAGGATACCAGGACATAGAGCGCCTCCCACTCGAATTCCGGGTTTGCTCTAGACTTG
This sequence comes from Symbiodinium sp. CCMP2456, assembly GCA_905221635.1. NCBI lineage: Eukaryota > Dinophyceae > Suessiales > Symbiodiniaceae > Symbiodinium > Symbiodinium sp. CCMP2456. Next base: position 30,125 of record CAJNDV010033363.1, read on the forward strand.
TCTCAACACGGTTTCGAGGGTTGCGGGTTTTAAGGTTTAGGGTTTCGTGCTTCAGGAACGCTTGAAGTAGAGTTTAGGGCAAGTCTACCCAGACCCTGTTACATGAGTTTGTGTATATCCGATGTGTTGGTTAGCATCCCATAATAAGAAGCCCATGCAATGAGCAACAAGGTATTACCAAGAGGGTTTATTTTTTCTACTATGGAATTAGGTCCCCCCAAACCATTATAACTATGGTCTTTTGGGGCTTAATTCCACTCTGGTAGTGCATATGGACCCTCTGGGTTTGTTCCCGTCTTGCTATCAAGGGACAAAAGGACGGACCCTTAAAGGGACCTTTGGGGTGAACAAGGGGCTTTATGAGACTATATAAGGGGTCTTTCAGGGTTATATAAGGGGTCCCTTCTAGGGGTCCCTCCTATGGTCCCTTAAAGCTAGGCGGTCGGAGAGCTGGATCTTCATCCCTACTTGGGGGTTTAGGGTTTAGGGTTTAGGGTTTAGGGTTTAGGGTTCTGTGGGGGGGAGGGGCTGCTGGATCCAGGACGCGGAGACCCAAAGGGTCCCTAAGTACCAAGATAGGAGCTTCCGAAAATTAGGGGTACCTTTTTGGGGGGTCCTTACAATAAGGATCCTACTCTTTAGGGTACTATATTAGGGTTCCCTACTGTGGGAAACCCCCATATAGTAGACTGCAAGGTTTCTATATTCGGAATCATTATTATGATTTGGGAAAGTATTCCCTCCATAGCAGTAACTACCTAGGACCCTGTGGGAGAGTAGACCTTGTTCTTCCGGAGCATCAGTAGGCACAATCGGGTTGCCGCAGCTGAAAGCCGGAATCATGCAAGAAGAGATCGCGTCCTTGCGGGTGTATGATAGTCCCCACAGGAAATCAGGCGAGCCCTGAATTAATGAACTTTTTGTTACGGATTCTGAAACGTAGCCCCAATAGGTAAAGTGGGATCAGGTACCTCACGCCTCACGCCGGATGCTCTTACCCTAAGGGTCCAAGTACCTAATAATCATATACTCTCCCTAATATTAAGCTAGAAAACTACTATCCGCCACCAAAGTACCTTAGTATTGGGTCCTTTGGACCCTTAGGGTTACTGCTACTTCCGACTCGCAGGAAGGCCATCGGGCCCTTTTTTGCTGGAACGGCCTCCTGCAAGGTCAAGAGTTCTCAGCGGCCGATCGCGAGGCCTACTTTGCCCAAAGGCTCCATGTACCCTTATAGTAGAAACTTTAGCCTTAAAGGGGTCCCCATAAAGGTACTTTGAGGCCTAAGTATATACTATATGGGTAAATGGAGCCTCAGGGTTTGATGACAACTCTCGTGAACACGCTCCGGTCTCACTTGACCCACTGTTCACCGTGCGGGGAGATCCTACCGTCAATGCCTTTACAAGCCCGACATGATTGCGGGCGACTTCAACAATCTCGCTACTCGAGCAAAATAAAGGGCGGCGATGTCCACCCGCGAAACGGGCTCTTTACTCTCTGTATAAGTGCTTAGTGTAGGTTTTAGGGTTTAGGGTTGGTTGGCGTTGATGGGAAGCTTTGGCACTCATAGGAAGAATTCGGAGCTTCTGAATCGAACCCTGATTCATGAACCCTCGCCCTTCGTGATGATTCGGAGAGTGGCGTGGTGCCACTATATAATTACCTCTGAAGAATGCAGGTATTTGTCTGCTTTGGCTGGAAACCGTCTCTAACTTACCTCTAGATACCCATGTGCTAGGTGATGGCTCGTTCTCATTACGTCCCCGATTTTTGAAGCAGGAGCATCAAGACGACCTTGATTTTGACAACACGGTTTTACGGTTTATATCAGTGTTCCGCTTGAAGGTTTAGGGTACCTGCCGGCAGGATGAACCGATGAAGGCGGAGGACGAGGTCAAGGAGGAAGTCAAGGAGGAAGTCAAGGAGGAGGTGGGTTAGGGTTTAGGGCCTCTAAGCCCTTAACCCTAAACTTAAGGGGAAAAGGGAAGGCACGGGAGAGGACGGTGAGCAAGGCCTCCTAGCTTGGCACCTAGGGTTTTGATTTTTGGAGATGAGGGTCCTGGGTTTAGGGTTTAGGGTAAACTTTGAACTTGTTTCTAGACTGTGTTTGAACTTGTGGGGTTGAGACAGTTCCTTTCAAAGCGACAAGTTGCGATGTTTGGCTTATGATCTGGAGGCGGGATCTAGATTCTGATGTTTACTTAGGTAACAGCTTGGATTTTGGTGCGCAGGCATGCCTTTGCAAGTCCTTTTTCAGGTGCCCCAGTGTAGCCCCAAACACTGAAACCCTGAACTCAAGTTGAAACTTGAAGCCCTCCACGCTGATACCCTGAACACCCCGAGGTTTAGGATGTCATGCATTCAGGTTCTAGGGTTTAAAGTTTAAAGGTCTAGCGTTTAGGGTTGGGACCCACCGTAGTCCCTATAAGCCTAGAAGGGTATTTCGGCGCCAAAGTATATACCATCTGGATGCACGAGCCCTTACGTGGGCCTGTTGATGCCAGTGAGCGTCCGTGCTTATCCTTCTATGACATAGATTCCAACAGTCTACACTACACGGGGTTTCTTATGATGATCTCATGAAGATTCTTTCACCCTAAACCCTAAACCCTAAACCTGGCTTCGGAATCTCTAGCACGAGCACCTGACCCAGGCGGCTTTCGAGATACCAACAGACTCGAGACTCCTGTTCAATTGACGGTGTAGGGTCTAGGGTTTAGGGTTTAGAGTTTAGGGCAATTAATTAAGGAATACGCTTGAACATCGGAACAAGGAACCTTCCATGTGTGCGTGTACATCGCTACATGTGTGTGTGTGTATATATACACACATAGATATGTATATACATGTATACACATAATCGTACCACATAATTAATTACTCTATACATACACATATACATATATATATATATATATAATAGAGTATATGTTGACAGACGAGTCTTTACATCAGAGCAGGAAACCTACACGCAAGATATACATGCCCAAATTAGGGTGCTTTGGAGTCCCTGCATAGCCTTTCCAGTAGATCTAGATCTAGACACTGCAAGTTGTCGGTTTAGGGCCAGGCCAAAACCCTAATCCCTTAACCCTAAACCCTAAACCCTAAACCCTAACCCTAAACCCATCTAAACCCTAACGGCTCTGTGCGTGTCAGGGCCAGATCATCTCGGCTCTGTCTTGCCGGCCTGGCTTGGCACGTCTCCGGAGATCAGAGGGCAGTTTAGGGGTTTAGGGTTTAGGATCTAGGGTTTAGGGGTTTAGGGTTTAGGGTTTAGGATCTAGGGTATAGGGTGCAACTCAGTTTAGGGGTTTAGGGGTTTAGGGGTTTAGGGTTTAGGGTTTAGGATCTAGGGTATAGGGTGCAACTTGACTTGGAGAACCGCTTCGTGGGTGCGTAGATGGTATTCCTCCTACACATGATCTACTACGAAGTCCAGAAGTCCCATGTGTGAACCATTTCCTGCAGGGGACCCGGTGCACAGTTTAGGGTTTAGGGTTTAGGGTTTAGGGTTAACTCTTTTTGGCATGAGCCGTGAAGCTTCAAGCATTCAGTCGGCCCGACCCATGCAACCCTAAACCCCAACCCCTTAAACCTAAACCCTGAACCCGAAACCCTGAGCCTTAAAGCCTAAACCTTAAACCCTAAAGCCTAAACCCTAAGCCCTAAACTCCTGAGTCCTGAACCCTAAACCCTAAAACCCTAAATTCGTAACCCCTGAACCCTAAACTGAAACCCTAGTTCCCATAATATATATATATATATATAGATATATATATAGACATATATGTACATATATACATATATATATATATATAGGTCGGGTTTCTTTTATTAAGAATTCTTGTTATGATTTGGTCTACAAGGGCTGCCTCTGAGCTCAACCTTCATAATCTGGTGGGACTGATGTTCTCCTGTATCTCGTGGATCTGACTTGAATCCGCTGGTTACAAGCCCAAACCCCAACTCCAAACCCAAAATGTTCGACAAGAGCACTCTAATCAAACCACAAAAGCACCCTCAACCTAAAACCGAAACCCTAAGCCCTAAACCCTAAGCCCTATTCCTATTCCTCAAAACCCCAAACCCTAAACCCTAAACCTCAAAGCCCGAAACCCTAAACCCTAAACCCCAAGCCCTATTCCTGTTCCTCAAAACCCCAAACCGCCCAAACCCTAAGACGTGTACATGGGTTTTCAAAGGCCAGAAGCAATGCTTCTGTAAGACCTGAACGCAATACGATTCGTTTTGGAGCCGAGCAGGCGTAGAAGCTCCTGCCTGACTTTAGATTTACAATTTGTGCTCTGTCGTAGAGAGAGTTGGACGCTTTTTCAGGCTGACGGGTCCAAACCACTTCTGTCCCCGAGTGTTGCTGTGTGCCACTGTACGCCACGACAGCTCGAAGTTTTGATACCATTCTTCAGCTCCATGGTGGTCTAGTGAGCTGTGGCTCCTACGAGCAAGAGTTTTGCTGAACCGTGTAGTGTAGTTGCTGCTGCTTCAGAGTGGCCGCGGTAAACACACCGTGTGCATAGCTCGGTCTCTTACGAGCTCATGCAGATGTTTCCCCGGATGGCATATGGACGATCTGCCCGCTTACAGGATTGCAAGTTGAACAGTACGCCTCTTGAGCACGTCAAAGGGGGAGAGCGAAGTGCTCATGAGGCGAAGTTAGACATGGCGGTGTGCCATGTGCGCGCGTGCATGCTGTTGCATCTCGTGCTTACTTCTTTTGACCTTCGGCAACAAAATGAAGGAGGTCGTTTGCACTTAGCATCAAAATAGCCCAAAAGCCTTTTATAACAGGGTCTTTGGGCTTAAAAGCCTTAAAATATGAGTCCTTTGAGGGTAAGGGTTAGGGCCTCAATAATTCCCAATACCATATTATTACATTTTTGTCGGCTTCTTAGTATAATTATAGTATAATATACCCCCCAAAACCTAGTCTAATTATCAGGCCCCCTACATTACTCGAGACTTTAACAAACCTTCTCCAACTCACATAACCCAACAAAAGCACCAACGAGCCCTAAACTTCCAAATCCCTAGACCCCTAAAGCCCTCAACCCTAAACCCCTAAACCCCCAAACCCTAAACCCTAAACCCCTAAACCCCTAAAGTGCTAAACCCTAAACCCCTAAACCCCTAAACCTTAAACCCCTAAACCCTAAACCCCCAAACCCCTGAACCCCTAAACCCTAAACTTAACCCTAAACCCTAAACCCTGAAGTTAACCCTAAACCCTAAGCCCTAAACCCCAAAGCCAAGAAACCCAGAAAGCGGACAGTTCTGAGGTTCAAAGAC
>CAJNDV010033364.1:14519-40584 GCA_905221635.1 Symbiodinium sp. CCMP2456
ATAATTACATGCATGCATACATACCAACTTGCATACATACATACATACATACATGCATACATACATACATGCATACATGCATGCATGCATACATACATACATACATGCATACATACATGCATACATACATACATGAATATATATATATATATATGTATATATGTATATGTAGGTGTATACCTTGGACGTATGCCATCGTCGTTGCCAAGAAGCCTGCTCATGGCATTAACTTTGTCCCAGATCCTTGGCGAAAACTGGAGAGAACCAGGCTCGCTGGGATCAACTGCAGACGACGCATAGATCTCTGGGTAGTTGTTAGAACATGGCGAGAAGGTCATAGAAGCCACGCTTTCAGGACGGCCAAGCAGACACAAATGATGAGCTTGCTGCTACTCATCTCTCCAACCTGTGGCCTGAACCGGAACGCAATTCCGCGGAATGGAAAGCCTGTAGCCTTTACAGACACTACGCAGGTTATCCATTTTGACGATGTGGTGCAATTCGACTGTAGGATTCGAGGTGTCAGCCCAATCGTACAAATGGAGATGATACAACCAAGCACAGAACAGCATTGACAAAGCGTGATCATACCCAAACCATCGTCATGTGCGCCATCGTCGTCCACACTGTCATCATGACCATCACCGTAGGCAGCAGAAAAATGCCCAACAAAAAACTACCAGCAGTAAAGACAGCAACAATAGATGCAGCGACAGTGCTTGGACAAGAACAATCGCACATACGATCATACAGATGGTAGTAAATTTCCAGAAGAAAACCTAGGATGCCGGACTCTCCACAAACTCATGGTCTGCACAATGCCGAACTTGGCTTGAAACTCGACAGTGCGTCTCATATCAACCACAAACCCGCAGCTGCCAAGAGGCACGGCATTGTTGACCATCTGTGCCGAACACGCCGTGCTCCTGTGGTGCAGCCGTGAACGAAGCCTGACGCCTCACACCATGTCATGCCGAAAGCCCACAGCTGGCAACCTGGGCTTCAACGGTAATGGATACCCCAACAGCCAGTGCAGAGCAGGCCTGTCAAAAATCTGTGACATTTACCTAAAAGTGCACGAAAATATATTGTTTCGGCCGGCGGCAAGCTTCTGGTGAGGACCAAACATGGCACATCCATGCATGCACAACAGCACAACCATCTGCTCACATCCCTGACAGGTATCCACCGCAGTCCGTGATTGCCTTACACATGATTCCATACCTCAATCCTCAGTAGATAATGTCCTGCTGCTGTCTTCACGATGAACCTGGACACGAACAGTCATCTTAGTCTTAGTGGTTAGCCTGAGGCCACCGTGAATCCCTCGGCATCCTCCCCTTTCTTTTCCATGGCTTGGGTGTGATGGAAGTCGTCAAGTTACAAGGCCGATTGCCTACTCTGCTTATCTCCCAGGCAGATGCCCTATATCCTCTGTGTCAAAAAGAAACTGTCCTCTCCAGCTGAAGTCCGAGGGAGGGCTCCGTCTGGACAAGGGACTGGAGGTAGGGCAACTCCTGACGGGCTCATGTTTTGGGAGTCTACGCTGCAGCCACTCTTTGTCGGAAGTGTCAGCCCTGACCGATCCAGCACCAGACCAGGATTTTTGGCAGGTCTCCGAAACTACGGTCCAAGCAACGGAGCAATAATCGCTTGAAGCACCGAGAGGCTCCTGCACTGCCAAAGCGGCTGAAACTTACACCTCCCAGCACTCTGGACTTAAGATGGCTTAATCTCCAGTTACCACACCTGCTGGACCCTGAAACCTTAATGCGGCCGCGGGGCCCAGCCACCCGCATCGAAGCCTATAAAAGCATAGCCTCGATTCTCTTGATGCGAGTTCCTGGCTCTTGCACGGGTGGTCGAGGGCTGATTTGCACATGTGGTCAGCGAGCTGTCTTCTCAAAGGTCGAGAGCCCAGTTGCAAATAGGAGCCATGAAAGTATGTAACACCGAAACACCAGCAAAGAATGACTTGGCTCTGGCAGAGCATATGTCATGCCGACAACCGACACCGACAGGCACCGAACATGTCGACATGGGACAGCGCAAGGCCAAGATACCGACATCTTGCACTGCTGCTTCTTCAGGGCCAAAGAATCATCCACATCCAACTGTCTTGACCCAAAACAACAGCACCTCATGTCGTCAGATCTGAACTTCTTTGTACCCAGAACTCATTGGCCCCGCCTGATAGAAGGGACGTACCAAAAAACTGGCACCGGGACTCCTATCTGGAAAAGGAGGCTCACGACCTCGATCCTGGGCCGTTGAGGCGGGGCTGTCGCTGAAAGAGAGGCGTGGCGATATGCCTGAACGTGACTATCCCTGCGCACGCGTCTACTACACATCGGGTGTGTGGGGAACCGGAGTGAAACCCTCATACACAGACAACCACAAAGCCGCCACATTCAGATATGCACTGGATACACGGCTCGCTTGCGGCTGCTGGTGCCCATACGGCTGATAAGTGCGCCAACCGTTCACTGCTGGCTGAGCCACTCCGTCAACTTCGGCGGAATGCCGCGCATCAAGTAGATCTCATTCCCTGCCATAGCCATAGCTGATACCGGTTACATCTGTTACGCACGCCGATCACTTGTGTTGAACTTTTTCGGAAACATGCCTCGAGCGTGGAGCACTCCAGCATCAGCAACAGGCACAAGCATGCACACAAACTCAGTTGTGCATGTGTATGCTTACATACCATAACAGCCGTGCCATTCCAGACCAGACCATAACACAACATAACGTAACATAACCCAACACTACGCTAAATTGCATGATGTAACATTATCTCACATACATGAGAGCACATACAGCAGCACATTGGTGGAAAGGTGATTTCACTTCTACATTCACAGATCGTCTGTGTTACTTGTAATTATGTACATGCCGATCTTCTTTGCTGGGTGGTTAGGGTCGAGCACGACTTTCTGGATTCCTCCGAAGGGCATGTCAGTACGGATTGAAAGCGATGTAAGCACAGAAGTAAACAGTTACTGCAGAACCACGCTGACCCAGCTGACGGTTCAGGCTGCAGTCCACAATCGGGCACAGTCTGCCAAACCAAGGCGAGGCTTCTGGCACGTAATCAGCAGCACAGGTTGCGGCTGGAAGCCTACTTGCAACACAAACCCTCGTTCTCTGGAGATCCTGAGGCCCTCAACCACTCACTGCAAGACAAGCGATTACGAGCGCTCTGCGGCCTTGATTCGGCTGCTGCATCTGCGTTCGCCGCTTTTGCTGTGTGACGCCTGTGAGACGACAGGGCAACAGAAATCACAAATAATACCTTCTGACTTATAAAACTAACAAGTCTTCAACAGGCTTTTCCTTTTTGCCCTTGCAGCTGCACATGTGGAGGTTACTATGACAATGACGACTTCTTCACTGCCCATTTGTCCGGGCTGGGTTGGAGTCTTCCGGGTCTTCATGGGCTTTTGCGTGGGTCGATGAAGCGATCTTGAGCCAATGCGAGTATTTGCCCAGGTTGTCCATGTGGTTGGGGGATTCTTCCTGCAAAAACACAGCCCTGTTGAGTAGTCGATGCGAACTTGACACGAAGGCTTACAGAGCCTTGATGACCTATGGTGCAAATACCTGCAACCTCGTTCGCTTGCTTCCTCACAATTACACGACAAGGTGTAGACTCTACCCAGAACCCCAACACGAACCTCCAAGATCCGCGGCCATGCTTCTCACAAAACAGGAAAACCCTCTTCTGCTTCTCACCTCGCCAATAAAGGGCGACTGTTCTTTTCCACCGCCAACCTTGGCAGCGCCAAGAACTTCAACCAGCTACCAGTCATTGTGCGAGCATCTGTTAGTTGCAATTCCTGCACGGGGTGCACTACCGCTACCGTGAAAGACCGATGCGGCCGAGCAAACGGCGAAAACGTAGAAACTCTGGCTCCGGAGACCAAGCGTTGAAGGAAGCATGCACAGGGTTTTGAAAGGTCGGGATCCTTAAAGGTTGGTTCTAGGAGAGCAGAATGCAGACCTCGTGTTGATATCAGAACTGTGGGACTGCGCAGGGCTCTTCGTTACTTTGTGGCAGAAATCGGAAGAAGCAAGATTCATAACAAAAAGTCGATCATGCAAGCCACAAAGCCAAATCAACAGATGGGCCCCCTCACACCATCTGCAAGCCATACCTTTCTGAAGCCCAGGAGCGAAGACAGGTAACGCCTGGTCTCCGACTGTCGAAAAATGAGCTCGCTCGCCCGCCTTGCCAGGGACGAAGATTCTAAAATTGTCATAAACAGCAGGGACAAGCCGCCCCTTGCAAGGAGGCAAGCTGAAAGCTATGACTGCGATGACTACGAGCAGAAGCGCCGAATATTCAAACATTGAGTTCAGACTCCTCTCTAGAATCTCCCGTGCCCCGGGCAAAATATCAGTGTCACCAGAATCCAATAAAGAAGAGACAATGAGAAGTTGCAGAAGCAGTGGCAAGTCAAGCAAGCCTTTACCAACTTTACCAAGATGAAGGCAAAGAACGATAAAGGAACAACAGAGGCTAAATTTCCGTCTTGACCACCGCCCGCTCCGCTAGGGAGGATTTCAGCATCGGCAGCGGACCAAGGTCGTAGCACTTACTCGCTGAACAACCTCTCAGATCAGTGCTCCTCAAGCCCCCAAGATCCCTGAACGATCAACTTGAAACCTCTTCGTCATGAGATGCAAAGAAGGCGCCAAAAAACGGAGCTTATCGAAGGATCACTTCCTGAGCGAATCGGCGCCGGATTGTCGCAAGCTTCAGCGTTGGTTCCGGAAATATTGGAATCAGAAAAGTTCCGCGAACAACTCAGCACATTTCAATTAGTCGCTTGGTGATGCAATAATGCAATGAAGCATCACCGGCTGAGAAAAATCGCCAGAGGCCTACGAGCTGCCTGCAATGCACGCTGGTACAGTCATAGCCAGGCTTGGCCACACTGCAGAGCAGATCCCAACTGAGACCGCCTGACTCAGGCTGCACATTTCCCTTGGGCTCAGAACGCGTGCTCCCAGAATCCGAAGGCAAAGTTATCACGTTCATCCCTCTTTCAACAGCAAGACCTCTTTCAACAGAAAACCCTATCTGGGCGACTGGCTCAACGAAGTTCTCGCCCTCCACAATTCTTGCGAGCCTCGGCTAACTCCAGCTCTCGAGGGACGTACATGTTTGCCATTCGCTGTTTCGATTGAACGCGCAGGATGTCCGCCACGCGACATCGTCGAACCAGATACCCAATGATGTCTCTCGCCATCTCCGTCGTTCTTTCTGTTTTTCCTCCCCCCTCCCTCTCTCTGCAGGCTTTGACGACGGGTTGAGCGAGTCCAGGAAGTGGGACAACTCCGCATGATGCAAGCACAAGCGGGGCTCGTCAGATCGCCGTCTCGTCTCGAAAAGCAAGAGATGCAATGAAGGTAGCAAAGTCCTCACGTCGCAACCCTGGAACCCGATTGACCTCCAAGCTGCCGCCTTTACAGCTTGGAACAAACTCTTGCAAAACGCATCGTACCTGCAAAGCCCGATGCAAACTCTACTGTCAGGACTGTCAGGGCTGGCCAAGCCTGATGCACAACTCGAACTCGATGCAGCCGCGAAACTCTGGGGCCGCACGCTGTATTCGAGGCGGTCAAGTAACGTGGCATTGGAACATTGAACAGCTGCAGCGACCATTTCGTGCAGTCTGGACTGGGGTAGTGTTCATACTGGGTTTAATGCCTGACAGGCTTCAACATCAAACCTGAGGTATCGCGAAGTTTTTGCCCAAAGCCCCACAAGCCTTTTCTGATGCCGATCGTTTCCCGAGCAAACCCCTCAAACCCGTGGCACCCCCGAAACTCGAGAGGTGAACAGTAACAGGAAAGCTCGGAAACTCTGGGCAGTGCCAATACAACTCAGTGCATCCGCGTATGTATATGCCACGCCTACATTGGCCCGTCGGCCTACATGCCAAACATGAACATGTTCAGACAAAACACACGTGCAAATTTGGTGCCGCACCTGGTGTCCTGGTCCTAACTGCATGCACAAACACTCGCATAATCTCTCCTACTGCCAAACGAAACCAATGCATTACCAGAATGTGTTTAATACTCACTCTGTTGGGCTGTGTAACAGTATCATCTCATGTCTCTCATGTCGTTTAATTTGCTTAATTTGCGTCTTCCTGCAGCTCTGACTGTGGTTACGCGAGCTTCATGCCTCTACCCGTGCTTGTGTGTACACATACCTAGTCTCCATTTCCAATTACAGATCACAAAGACTAACGAGCAGGCAAGCAGGCGTACGAGTCATACAGGCATCCAGACAGATCCCCTCACAGTCTCGCTCATGAGGAGGCCGCGCAGGCGCTTCGTGTACAGTTTTGCAGAAAAACATACATGCACACATACAACATGGAAATATAAGCGTATCAGTGTCTAAGTGTACAAAGACAGGCGGGCGGGCGAGCCTTCACAATGGCACAAAGGCATCCGAAGCTCCAAAACTCGAGTTGAGTCCAACCGGCATTTGGTTTCAGCCGTCTGCAGTTTAGACTCCGGAGGGCCGACCCTCAAAAGAAAAACACAGCGGTAAAGGCGGAGCAAACAGCAAACAGCACCGGCCTGAGATCCGAAAACGCGGTGCGTCAGATGCGAACTGCAGGACTACGGACTACGCTCAGCAACGGTCTTTGCAGCTAATTCCTCTGCCTTTGAGAGGCCTTGGGAGCCGGACACTCCGGCACACGCACTGGTCACGCCGATGAATTCCATGATCGAAGAGCTAGCCGACTTCTATGAGCATCAGGCTTTCGAACGAGAAAGCTCGAATGAAAGACAGATCATGATGCGAGACTTGGGAGGAACCGCGGGCGAGGCGGTCTATCATCTGACACCACTTATCATAAGACTCTGTGAACAGCCTCCAGGACTCGACATGTTGCAGAAGTATATTGAAGGAGGACTCCCTTGAACGGTAGTGAAACAATGCCAGCAGCAAAAGGATCCGAACCTACACACCGGCAACCGCTCAGAATGCTAATCTGCTAATCCTCCTTCAATACGGAAATGTCTTCTGCGTCATCAGAATGTAGAAGTCCTGTCAGGCATCCAGGGCTCCCCCATGTCAATGTCTCAGAAAAACCGATCCTCAGAACAGAATAGGGCGCTAAAGCCGTAAACAAGCCAACTCCAGCTTTGCAGCAACTTCCAACTGGCTCTGGCGATCAGCTTGGCCAATACTACGGTATTGCTATGCTTACGGTATGACTTGGCAAAAGCTGTCCTAAAGTTCATGTCCTCCGCGGTCACCTCACCATCACCATCCGAATCGGCGCGCGCGATCATGTCCTGCAAGCATGATTTTCCCCTCTCGCATGGCTAGGATCATTGCCCAGAGGCACGGTTAGGTAGATGTGCATAATGAAGCAAAGCCGTTCGTGACACGTGCCGCTTTGGATTTTGCGGTTCCAACACCTGAGCCTTGCCAAGTTTGCTGGACTGTTTGGAATGGTGAGGTTGGGGGTGCATGCCTTCTCCGTCTGCTGTAGAGCTCGGAAACTGCAGCTTGCACCGACGAGCTGCAAGGAATGTCTCGTCTTGCTCATCCAGCTGGTGATTTTGGATCAGCTGCTTGAGATCCACGACTGCCAAAGTGCTCAAGCTCCATGAAATTCTACATCAGGCCCAAGGCATCAAGGTGATCTGAAACCATAAATCTGCCAATACCCTGTTCGACCCGAATCGGAGTGAGCCTGAAGACCTGACGGCAGACCTTAACCCCGACCAAGCGCCTTTCATCACCAGTATGTAGGGGCCTTAATCATGAGAATAGGGTTTTGGGGGCCCATTATACTATAATTTATAATTATAATAATAAGGAACCCCCAAAATGTGATAGGTAAATACTATAATTATAGTTTCCAGGAACCCCAAAAATGTTTTAGGTAACCCCATTATACTATACTTATAATAATAAGAAGGAACCCCCAAAACGTTATAGGTAATTACTAAGGCCCCTTTCTTACCCCCCCTTCCCGGGGAAGCGCCTCCAGCGCTTCGACCGGAAGCTGCTCGCCGAGCTCCCGCGCCACCCGCTGCCTCGAAAGGCTTCGCTCAAGCAAAGCAGGGTGTCTAGACTATTTTTCCCACCCGCCCAGCTGACAAGTCGCACCGCAGGGAGTTAGTCGGAAAAGAAGGTCTTCGAGGCCCCCCAAGAAGGAATGCAGTCTTCGAAGATAAGATCGACGCCAAGACCAAGTGAGCAACCAGTAGGAATGCGAAGACTACACCCTCGTCGGTAGCCCGGTTCCTAGCGAGACCTCACCCAAGCACCGAGGACAATCCCCAACGGAACCCATAGAGTACCCGGGCCTCAGTACTGATCATGCGAGCTCAAGCTCAATTTTGTACAGAAGCCGTTGCACCCCGACCTAGCATCGTAAAGCAAAGATAACCAAATAAGAAAGATAACAACACTTCTCCAACAATAGTACAGCAAGAATTCTACACAGCCAATAGTCTGGGGGCATGGCCTCGTCATCATCTAGAGGACTTTATAGATGGTGTCTAGACTATCGTAGCTAGGGTTTTTTTGCGTCCTACTTAGCAAGGACTATATTAGGGGTTTAGGGTTTAGGGCTTAGGGTTTAGGGCGTGGGGTTGAGGGTTTAGGGCCAGTGCTACGGGATCTTCTGTACCCAAAACTATATTGGCAGTGTTTACAGCTCGTCGGACCTAGTCAAGTCTATTTGTTCAGGTTCAAGCAATGCTCTGATGTGATGTAGGGTAAGGGAGGCAACCGAAACACAGAAGGTACTAATGGAACCAGGGCCAAAAGAACGAGGAAAGCCCCTAAGGCAACCCTTTCCGAGTGTGCAGCAACCGGGATCTCGAACAGTGTGCCTTTCAACCCAACACCCATCAGCAATCCAGCTACAAGCAACGATTCAAAAGCCTTAACCCCATAACTCCGTTCCTGAAGATGAAAAACGTTACTGTAGGCTCTCATTATTCTTCTGATGCACCCTCTATGCACACTGCCCCTGCCGGAGAGCGAGCGAGAGAGAGAGAAGAGAGAGACAGAGAGGGGACTGCTCATGTGGCTTGGATGGATGGTCATGCAACGAAAGGGAGTCGCTCCTCCCACATCTCGTTGGGATTTGGGTGTGGGACTTATTCCGTGGCCGGAAGCTCGTTATCCCAATGGTCTTGATGGACTGGGTGAGGTGAGGGTAGCACATTCCTGAGGCTTGAAACCCCTTTAACATGACGACAGGACACAGGTTTCGCAGCGAGATTTTGCCCGTTCGGTCGTCATCGAAGAGTCGGAAGACCTGCACCAAGTGCGGCGGATGTATTCGCGGCTTCGTGTCTTGCTGTTGGGGTGTAGGCGAGGAGGCTTCGACCCTGCCGTGGGGTCCACTCTTTGCACAAAACCGATGCCTTGGAGACATCCTCCTTTGTGTCCCGCTCACCCATCTTGGCGGTCATCAAATCCTCTGGGGCTCTAGGGATGGGTGAGGTGCAGGCGTTGCTGCGGGCTCCCTTCGGCAAGGATAACCTCAACCCCCACACGCTCCCTCAAACTCTTCACATGTCCAACACGATGCTAAATTTCAGTCCAGAAAGGCACCGAAGTCCAGTGGCTTTCCGCCTTGCCTCCAACGGAGCTTGGGGAGACTCAGCGCGTACATGCAGCACTGTAGCAGTAACAGCAGACATGGTCTGTCTTCATACGGGACATTGCGGGAAACTTCCGGCGAATGTCGGACGAAGCACATGCCACAGGTAAGCTGCACGAAAAATCGAGAAGGCATACGGATTCACCCTTCAAGCAGAAGTGCGTTAATGCTTAGCAGAAGAATGTCGATTCAGGACAATAATTAGAGGCTGGTCCAGTGGAACTGGACAAGACCATGGTGTAACAACAGCATGCTGAAACGGCCGCTCATTGAATTGCTTCAAGTCTGTGGCATGAATTAGTATGAATAGTAGCCTGCATGGCTCCACGAGGCGCTGGATTGATCGAACTGAAGCAGTTCAACTGAGTTGTTGAAAGACATTCCGTGTACTTCCGGCTCCATTGAATCAACCATGGGAATCTTCGACACATTGAGGACCCCGACAGTTGATGACCTATTCATGACAACTCCGTGCAGCTTAACCGTGCAGGCTCATATGACTCATATGTCGTGCGGACTCGTCATCAGAGGCGAGTGGGACTTGGACTCGAAGCTTCATATGCGCAGTGATTGCGGGCTGATCTTGAAGCGGTCTCAACAACTAATCCTGTCTTTCACCTGAGGGTAGCTGGGTGTTCGGGCGGGAAGGTCCCGAGAGTGTCCTGTTCGCAACATGCCCTAGGCAGAGTTCGGGCTGCATGTTGAACGTCAAGACCGTTGGGGCAGCCGCTTTGCAGCAATGCGCGACAGAAACCCAAACATGCAACAACAGTGGAACTCATGCTGCGCAATTGAAGGCCTCAGCATGCAAATGACTCGCCTGCAACCTTTACCAACCGTCCGGCGGAGTTGAGTTCATCGATTTGGCTGGCCTTTCCAAGTCATTGAGGATATGGTGGACAACCTGGCCGGAAGGAATGCTGGAATCACAACCCGGAGCTAAGCTGGGTGGGGTAGTGAACGGGCTCTTTGATGTCGAGGTGCCTGGGCTTGGTCTATGCTTCGACTCGGAACCTCGTCACCAAGGCTGGGCGAGACGGCCAGGTGTTTGAGATATTTGGGGCCCTCTTGACATGGAGCTCCTGATGATGCCACCTTTCCTCATGGAGTCATACAGGAATGCAGATTTACAGGGCCTCCGGCTCTTGCGACAGAACGTGTGCAGGATGTGCGGGATGACGATGACGTCGATGATGATGGTGATGGTAGGGATGATGAGGATCTCGACAGTAGTGGGTGGTTGGGTGGCGTGGAGCGGAGCGGGGGGGGGGGGGGGGNNTGGCGGCGTGGTGGGGTGGCGGCGGTCTCGTTGGTTACGCGGACTACTCGTCTTCTCGTGTCCCGTCACAGCAGTTGCTCAGACTTGCTCCGGCCTGATTGCGTCGCAGGTTCAGCCTGACAGCCACGCCGCAACCATAGTGTAGACAGAACGCTACGGCACGAAAGCTAAGATGCTAACCCAAGCACAGGTCGCAGGCCAACTATCGCACTTCTGTCTATGTCTCTCCCAAGAGTTCTCGCGCGTCTCTGCATCTGCTCCGTGTAATTCCTCGTCTTTCAACTCACGGCCTTCTGTTCCGGCCCAGCGGCGACTGAACGCAGGCTCTGAGGTCCCGTGGGTTGATCCGCTGGGTTCCATCCACATCGAAGAGGTCGAAAGCCTCTTTGACCTGACGAAAGGACGACAAAGATTTCGAACATCATGCCATCTTCGTGAAGCGTTCTAACAGGATGTTGCAAGATGAACATGAAAGGCAACAAGAACATCCATCCAGAGACCGCTTTCAAGACCTGTTCGAATCGAGAAATGAGGTTCGAGCTGCCTGACCCTCATTGGCAAAGGCTCAGATCGAACCATGCCGAATTTCGCCCCCGCCCCCAAGAGGTCCCCTAGTTGGAATTTCAGCCACGAGCTTGCCCGCCATGGGCTTGGGAGACTTCCATCGTGCGACCCTGCCTGCCGGTTACTCTTACCATGCCTTGCAATCGTGCCTTTGTCGCTTATGTCATCGCATAAGCATGAGACTCAATGCTCTGTTGCTGTACTTTGGCTTTGCTGCTCCGCTTGCTTTTGGCATTGACAAGCTGGTATTCATTGAACTGCTTCAGGGTCTTCTTCACCGGGACGTGTGCTGTGCTGGTGAGTTGTTGGATTTTGCTAGATGTGATGTGCCTGTACATGTGATGGGGTTTTGTTGCTGGCATGTGTTTTGCACGATTTTTATGTTTTTTTAATCATGGCTTCGTTCTCTCATCATCTCGGCATCATACGTATCCTGCGTCGGAAAAGTCAATTCACAACATGTCATTGTGCAGCTGCCTCAGTCGATAACCCTTCGCTGCATCTTACCAACCCACGCTGGGATAATGTCCATATGTTTCCGGTTCTAGTATCCTCTCAGGTCCCTCTCTCATGCCAAATCCATCGAAGCCTCCTCGATCTCATCTTGCATCAGCCCCTGTCGGTCCGAGTGGCGTGGAACTAAAGTTGCGGGCCGTGCCGGCATTGCTTGTTCGGGACCGCTAGGCAGCGTTCGAAGATAGGACAACAAAATAACGAGCGCTGGCTCTAGCAAATAAAGCGCCGAGCTGCCAATCTTCAACTCTCAGACTCTGCACTGCCAGGCAAAGACAACGATGCGTCTATCTGCAAGTTTACACCAACTGCCGAATCTCTGGTGTCACGACAAGCCATTCCTCAACCGATGTCATCCCAATTTATGTCTCCTACCCGAAGGCCTTCAGTCGGAAGCTCTTAGACTCGACATCCAGAGCGACAAGCCGCTACTCTGCTTGCCACATTACTTCTCTGAGATTGCTTGGTATTTTGTCTGCGAAGTGTCAGACACAATTCAACTGCGACTGTGATACTCTCCTCAAAGAGGCACTGCGGCTTAAAGTTTGGGGGTCGAAATGCCAAAGGATGTCTAGAGCTTGTCAGGACTGCGCGGGATGCTTGGCGGAGGATGTCACAAGATGCACAAGTACGAGTCTCGTAGCAGTGTACTCATTCAATGACCTCTGAAGCAGTGTCGCGACCATAGCGACAACTAGGATGTCCTTCAGGAGCTGCTGGCATGAGTGACCAGGGCTTCGGTCGTTTGATTGGGCTGTCGGCACTGGCGAAATGAGCTAAACATCCCAACAGCATACATCTCCTATCGCATTTGGAAACCCGCTCCCACTATCGAACAGGGCCAATTGAATCACACGAACGCCAAGACGATGCATACATAGTCCACCCAATGCTGCCGTGCGACCGGGCGCTCATATCGCTTCCATGACCAGCCCTCGCGCGAGGGCCGCCCGGCCATGGCAACTTGGGAATTTCAGCTCCCCGCTGGTCACAACTAAAATTCTGTTGTCGAGGGTTCAATGTTTGGAAGCCGGCTGCTGCCAGGGTTGCTCTTTGCGCGACCACCGTCGACGATTAACAGTACAGAAGACTGCTAATATTGAATGCTACTGCTGCTGTTGCACCACTGTCTACTGCTGTCACGCCACGAGGTGGAACTGCTTGCTTGCTGCAGGTTTTGTTTCCCCTGCGAGAACGCCTGCAATTACTGAAAGTCTACCGAATTTAATCTTGCACTAGTGTCGGCAGTCTTCCGTCTATGTAGTGGTGAGGCTGCCAAGACAAGATCCTGCCACACCATGGTGGAGGTGGTGATGCAGGGGAGCGAGAACATGAGTCACAGCCAGCGTGCACTCTGAAGCTGCTCTTCCTTTTGCAGCGAGCTTGTGTCTCACGCCCGGGCGGTCGCACTGAATAGCCTAACTCATGCTGAGCATCCCGCCACTCCTCAACTCCTTCAGGAGCATTAAATCCAAATGAAGCCTGTGTCTGCCTGACGCCTGAAAATTGAGCACCGCCATTCCACTCTTCAATTCTGTGCCTTTGAGCTCTCCAGAACATCTTCAGCTTCCACAAGTGCCAGGCTCTGGCACTCAGGCTTGCTGTGAGTGGGATCTCGGATCAAACTGCACACACCCTGAGATCTGCAAGATTGCATTCTTGCTGTTGGCGAGCACCTAGCGGTTGGATTGTGTCACGCTGTTGCTGACCAATGAAATAAAGCTTTTGGCATTAAGTTCCGGCTGCAGCGAGCCTCCCATCACGAAAGAACATGACATCAACGCACCCACTACAGCGGTCTTCGAGACTGCGCCGACAGGACAGTATTCCTGGCTGAACAAGGCGACTACGAAGTGCTCCCGGCGTTATAGACACGCGTAGTCTTAGGTGAGTCTTGACAGCCGCCGCCTCACAGCCGAACATCAACATTTCAACATGCTTTTGTTGGCCCTCTGCAAAGCTGCTCCTGCCGTTCGGCTTCGCCGGTGGGCTGGTGCGAAAACGTGTACCATCTAGGCCGGGTCTGGTCTCAAAACTCAGCAACCTGCAGCACAAAGCCTTGGTGTCAAGCAGCTTTAAGACGGATCCCCGCCGGAAACTCCAAACTCTAGACATGCCGCGAGGTCATCCCACTCATCCCTGCTCGGTCGTGGCCAAGAGAGCTCACGTGCAGATGGCACGATCCTTCGCCTTCCAGAACAGGTAGAGTGCGGACACGGCGAGCAACGCCGACACGATGAAAAAGGTAACCGAGGCCATAATCCTCCCAACCGGGAAAGGGAGGGAGTAATCAAAAGCCCAGTCGAAAGTCATATAGATAGCAACGACCGCAATCAGCATCGCAGCTGCTGGCAACAACACCACAAGGCTGAGCAGAAAATCCGTCACCCAATACGGTTGCCTCATGCGGAGTTTGTAGGCCAAAGCCGCGCCTAGCAAAACGATGCTCGGTATCGCCATTAGCCACCATGCCAGCGCATCAATCACAATACACAATCCAGTGCTTACGTCATCGGCCACGAGGAGGGTAGCCACTCGATCCAAGAACAGCCACATCACCGGACTAGAGGCCATGACGATTTGCCGGTACAGGTAAAGAGGGCTGGTGAGCTCTCGAAGCAGAGTTGTCCTGACATGTCCCCGCACCAAGTGCTCGAAGTCAGTCGTGCTTCCAAACCAGATTCCGATGCATTTCAGCATGATGTCTCGGTCGCAAGGAATCCGCTCGCCTGTCTCATCGTCCACGTGGTTCACGGTGCAGCAATAGCACTTCGCATCGTTGACTTGGAACTTGCCGAGTTGCTGCTGTAGGGTGTCCAGGCTGCAACAGAAGCGACGGCCAATATAGACAAGACAAAGGAAACACGGCAAGAGGCCCGCCGACATCGTCAATCCCATGATCACACCGAACAGGATCACATCACTATTGGCAAACGCTTGCAGCAAGTTCGGCCATGCAACAAGCAACACGATCAGGCCAGCCTTTCCGATCAGCAGAACCGGTCCCATGAGGTTTGGTCGAATACTCAGATGCTGGCTTATCGTAGTCGTAGCTTCTGTTGGTCGGCTGCGAAGAAACGATGCTAGCTCGAACACACACCAGAATCTCCTGGGCTGACTTTTGATCCTTGCAGCCTCATAGCCTCATTAATTCTCAACCTAGAGTGGAAACCCAAAACTGTCAACCTCCAATCGCCCAACCCGAAGAGAGCCAAGTTTCTGTACCCAACTCGGATCCCACAACACAAGCATTGATGCTGAGCTCTTCAAGATTGCACCCATGCTGAGCATGGCCTCGCCCTTCAAGCTTTCGTCCTCTTGGTTTATGCAGAGAAAGTCCAAGAACACAAGCTTCCTCGCCCGCCAGAACATGAAGCACAAAAGGTAGAAGGTCACCCCAATCAAAACACTCCACTGCGACTTGCAGAAACCGTTGTCAACGGTGGCAGGCAAAACCTCCACGGCGTGTAGGACGCAGCCCAGGGCCGCACCCACCATACCGAAGGCAGTCGCGATAAAACCACTGTTCAAATACCATGCCGTGACAAATTTCATCCAGGCAGATGTGTGCCAGCTGTGGGACCAAAACTCGTCGATGTCTGCTGTAGCACAGCTGAATTTGTACAGTCCCGGCTGCTTCCCACGCATCGCCTGCCCACAACCCCGCAAAGCGCAGTGCACAGGGACGCCTCGAATGATTTCTGGCCTGGTGGGCTCCATGCTGGCTACCATGTCCACCATCCAGTCGTCGCCAGGCGTGCTCGCTTGCGGTGGACTGGGTGCTTTGACAGTGACAGCATCTGGCGAGGCCCAGTCATCACCCACTTCGTGGATATGAATTCTTGCGTCATGGTCGGGCGGGACTTCTTGCTCATAGTCAGGCAAATCGGCAACTTGCCCGAGAGTTTGCGGGCAAGGCTCAGGCGACACTGCCATGTCACATGCGGGGAGACTAGGAGATCGATTGTCACTAAGTCCTCGCCCCATGCTCTGAACTCCACACTTGAACTTGGACTGATGATCAAAGCGCAGTCAAGGCCTGAACGACTTTTTTACACAGGCTTGATTGGGCGAGCTACGACTTAATCTCGGAACCCTTCTCTGGCCAACAAAGACCCGCAAATGAGGAGCCGGGAACAAAGGCCACGATGTCGAAATGGTCGCTGGGGCCGAGAGCGGACTTGAACCAGCATCAGCACCAGCACCAGCAGCACCAGCACCACCAGCACCAGCACCAGCTAGGCTTTACTTAAGTTTCCCGAAGAGAAATTCTTTGGAACCGGTTTAGCTAGCAGTCGTGCGGCCTCACGCAGTTTGTAGACATTATGATGGTCAGATGCCCTTTCCTTCTTGCATAAGACAGCTGCCTGGAATCTGACAGTGCAAGCCATTGAAAGCAGCGTCTGAAGTCTGACAGCGCAAGCCAGATACATCAACGTTTTAAGATGTGCTTTCGTTTTGGTGTAGCTGCCGACACGGAAACGCTGCCAGCGCGAGCGCCAGCTTCACATCTCTGTAGCAAAGCCTCCCCCTTCAAGCAGATGTTTGAGCCACCTTCTTCAGCAGTGTCGTCGGAGGGCCTGCGTTGATCTTCCACGGCCATGCTGCAACACACTGGCATACAGGGCCCACTGCCAGGTTCGTGGTCGGCTTCCTTGGCACCTCCCACCCTTCCGTTTGAGCGTGGAGATTTCAAGAAGGGAATGGGACCTGAAGGGAGCCAAAGTCGCTCAAAAAGGCACATCCCACGCCAGATACCATCAGTCCTCCTCTCTCGCAAGGGTCGCTGGTACAGCTTCGAAAGAAGAGCGGCCCCTCAAGCCTCAGTCTGGCTCCTTCGCAGCTAAAGGCCCCAAAGCGTCGTCCACTAGTTGCTGTAGGCGATCCCTCGATATGCAGGGCTCCTTAGCTGTCGCCTCTTGAAAATGCTTGTCGTGAATTGCGGATAAAGTGAAGCCGGGCATCGATGAGCAGGAAGTAAGCACACATGAGGCCCAGCAAGACAAGCCCGACAAGGATCACGGAGCTCGCGGCCTGTCTCAAGGGACTGTGCCGAATCTGCAAGCAGAGGGCGTAGAATGGCGTAGAAACGCTGTAGCAGTGACTTGAACCAATTAACACAATAACACTTGGTGTGAGCGACGAGTTTGAAAACAGTGGCTGTGAGCCGCTTGGGGTCCAGGAGCATGCGTGGAGCGTTTCACGTTACGCGTACATGAAGTTCTGAGGACGTAGGGCTTGGGATTTGAGGGCTCGCAGACGGTAGAATCTGCAGCGGAGCTGATCTGAACAATCGCGCATGCCTGAAGGAGCCGAAGAACATGACCTCCGAGACGCGTTTGAAGTTTGAACCTCGGGCTGACTACCTGTCGGAAGCGTCGCAACCCCTTTAAATTCCGGCCTCCAGTTCAGCCTCATCTTGTGCGCCCTTGCAGCCAGAAGCCTCCACGGCCAGCCAGTTGGCGGCCAACAAAGGGAAATTTACCAAGACCTGTGACCGGGAGGTTACGTGTTTTCGAACTACGGCACCCTGTTACATTCAGGGTTTCGGCTCCTCAGCAGGCCAAGCAGTTGAAAGTGTGCTCGGCGGCCGGTAACTAGCACGGTTCTTGGCCCGGCAGCAGTGTTCCAATCCTATCAGACAACTCGTCTGGTGCCTGTAGCACGTTCTGCCAGAACACCAAGTCCTGAGACATCGTCTTGGGGCTGACAGCAGCTAATGTGTTGGGGTACACCTAAAAGTGTATATTTATGTATAGATATATACATATATATATAGAGAGAGATATAGATAGATACAGATATATGTACGTGTGTGCATTTTATATATATATATATATAGTCACCCTGTAGAATATGATTAGTATACTTAGCATGTACCCATCCATACCCGTGTATACATACATACCTAATATATATATATATATATGTATGTATATGTGTGTGTGTTTATGTGTGTGTATATATATATATATGAAACAAAGGATGTAGGTATGTATGTGTATATAGATACAAACAATGGGCGCTGTTCAATATTATTGTTCCTGAAGTTGGCTCAAATGTGGCAGGTTGACGCCTCGAGAAAGGATTCCATTATAGAACTCCATGTTTTGAATTCTCGGGTGCGAAACTATGAAGTTTTGCTAGTGCGGGCCACATGTAAGGTGTGTGGAAGGGTAGCTCAAGGCTTGTCTTGATCTTTGGAGGAGCTTCCGACGCGTGAAGTAAAGGTTTAGGAAGTAAGGTTCGAGCCTGCACGGGTGCAAGCAGAGGAGTTCGCACTTAACGTGAGCCAGTACAGCATCCCAAAAGGCTGACCGGGACTGGCAGCGAGGTCACTATCCCAGATGCAATCGACCGCTGCCCGAACGAGGCAACAGAAATGCAATGGTGGGTCGCTTTCAGGACGTTGCTAAGCAGCTGCCAGATTGCAACCATTAGGATGTTTCTTCTTTCGAAGCAGCTCTCGCGCTATCACAGGCATGCGCGATGCAGGGAAGGAAGAGAAAGGTGGTCGAGGAGATGAAAGATCCCACCAGTAGCTCCGTAGACTATTGTAGATGCAAAGGATGGGCTCGGCATCAGAAACGAAAAGTTTCCTAGTGCGCTGCTAGCTTGGAGCTGGCACGCGCTGAGCGCGGATTGCCCATGTTATCACACATTGTTTTGCGTGGTGGTGGCGATGGTGCATGATGCATGAGCATATGCGAATGAAAAGAACAGTTTTACCTGCAAGGAAAGAAGCTTCTTCAAGCAATGCGCGAATGGAGTGACATCGTGAAAGGATGCTCTACAGTACAATTGTGTGTAGTCGATGCTTGCTTCAAGTACAACTGTGATACAGGCATGGGTTGAGGGAACTGTTGCATGTTTTGTGAAGATCCGATGCCACTACAAGCTTGTAGGGAACTAACTGTTGCATTTTGTGTGAAGATATAATGCCAATTGATGCCACTAATCTACAGCACAACTACTGCGTCTAGGAGTCTAGGACATCGGTTGTAGGGAACTGTTGCCTTTTCGTGTGAAGCTATGATGCACAACAACCTACAGTACAACTGCGTTTAGGGCATCGGTTGACGCCCAGCGGAGTGGCGGAGTGGAGGGTGCGGACGAAAAGACACCAGGGCGATAAGCGGAGCCTAGGTGACAGCTTCAGCCAAACACTAGCACACAAAGGTAGCGTGCACGAGGCTTTAACCAGCTGTAACCACGGGTATGTCAGCCCTAGTAGCAGCAGCAGCAGCAGTGGCAATGGCAATAACAGTGGCAGCAGCAGCAGCAGTAGGAGGAGTGGGAGTAGGAGTCGGGAGCAGCAGTAGGAGTAGGAGTAGAATATACTCTATCTAGTAATTAAATATATCACGAACCACTTGCTCTATGGATCCCTAGCGCCAGGCCAGCGCTGTACTAGCGCCAACAAGCAGAATAAGGAGCCTTAGTTGCGTCACGCCTCTTGTTGTGAACAAAAACCAGACCCCAACAACCAAATAGGTTCGTTTGTATAAACTTCGCGACAAGGTAGTTAGACCACTGCCTATGTACACTAAAAATAAATAAATATATATGTATATATATATATATATATATTTTTTGCCTCCTGCATGGCTGAACTTGTGGCGAAGCAGGGTGATGGTTACACTCCAGTTAATTCTGCCCTTCCATCTTGGTCGGGTCATCAGTCCAGCGTTTCATCCATATTTATATATATATATATACAGATATACACACATATATATATATATATATGTGTGTGTGTGTGTATAGATATACACATAGAGCTTTATTTATCTATTTATTTATTTGCTTGCATATAATCATATGTACATACATATATAGAGAGAGAGAGAGACTGGATTTATTTAGCTATTTAGTTATTAACTGATTGAAAGACATCTATCTATATACATATATATATATACATGCATATGTATATATATATATACATATACATGCATGTGTATATATATATATATATACGCACAAGACAAATTCATATATATATATATATGCATGGAAAGCAGTGTTGCCCGGCATTGGCGCGAGCCTTTCGTGAGCATCAAACAAACTCAGACAGGAATAGTTTGTGCAGCTTTGCATAAGATCCAGCACCCCTGGCATTCCATCCCTCGTCGCATGAAGCACAGCACATCTTACGTGTGCAGCATGACCAAAGCTTAGTGACATCACAAAGCCTGATTACGGGTTGTGGTCCTACACCACTCGACTGCCAAGCGGCCGATCCCTTGCCGGCATCGTAGCAAAGCAAGAAAGTGTCGACTCGCGCGTGGATGAACTTGTCCAAGGGTCCGATCCTTGAAAAGTATCAATGCATCGGGCGGCCAAGGAATACTGCGTTTCGCACATTCCCTACGGGATTGCTGCATCATGATGACAAGCCTCGCGGCTTGCGAAGCGTCTACGTAGTTTGAAGGGTGCGATTCCTGCCAGGTGTCGGGAGGAAGATTATCATGGCAGCGAAAACTGCCGAACCGCCAATCCACACCTGGGCTCTGTGGGAAATGCTTACACGGCTTTCTCAAGCGGCCTTTCGTCTATGTAAGTTAATTATGGAACACTTCCACATGGTCCCGTGGCCGATTGGGACAAGGCAGTTGCGGCAGGACCACTTGACAGGGCGCTACAGATTCAGCCTTGCAAAATCTCGAGAGGCTGATACTGGTAGGGCAAATGAGCGTGCAAGCAAAGACATCACGAGAGGTGGACGCCGCTTGACGAGTTT
Organism: Symbiodinium sp. CCMP2456; assembly: GCA_905221635.1. Taxonomy (NCBI): domain Eukaryota; class Dinophyceae; order Suessiales; family Symbiodiniaceae; genus Symbiodinium; species Symbiodinium sp. CCMP2456. Next base: position 35,281 of record CAJNDV010033364.1, read on the forward strand.
TCGAATCTGCTCGCAGCATGCATTACAGCCCACTCCAGCCACCTACGACGGTTGTGCTTTCACATCCGGCTGCGCCCACGCATTTGCCAGGCCTGATGCCGATGTTCAGCATTGGCCTGGAGGTTGCCATGGAAGAGGGCTATGTCCACGTCGTGGTACATCAACCAGTCGTGCTCTGCTACAGCAAAGAGTGAGGTACTGGGCAATTTGGGCACGCGAGTCACAGAATGCCCGTCAACCACCACCGTCACTTCTCCGCAATCAACCGGGCTGAGCGCTTTCAGGCGGGCACCGAGGATCGACGTCTTCGATGCCACGAGGCTCCCAAAGCGTAGCACCACACCCGACGCGAGCCCTTGGCTCTCCCTTGGATCCAGGTTCTCCGGCAGGGGAAAGGCAGCCCCGAGGTACTCTTGCGGGTGGGATGCTCTGTTGCCAGCTCCCGCCTCCCACGTCACCGGATTCGTGGCCAGGATCTTTCCTGTCAGCGGCAACCAGCCCGCATTCCTGTGAAAGATCATCCCGCAGTGCACGAGAACCATGTGCTGTGGGGCAGCGGTCCTCCAGCTCGACACTGAGCAAATGTCCGTCGCCCGGATGCTCGGCCGCACGTGGCGGAGAGTCTGGAACATGCGAAGTGGAACCGTCTGGCCAGCGAGGTATCCATGCACGAAGCGGTCCCTTCGGTCAGGATAGGGCTCCACCTGGCGGCAGCGGGGCATGACTGCACATCCCCTTCTAGCACTCGCCAGCTTGCGGCATGGCGGAAGATCCTGTTTGCTGGGATTCTACTTTGGGTTCCCGTAAATCCCTTCCTCCTCCTGGACCAACCGCATGAGGTGCATGGTTCCCTGGCTGTGCCCGGCCAGGAAGAAGGGCCTCGAAAGGCAGGAACTCTAGAGTACTGTAAGGCAACAAACAAAGGCTTTGGGTTTCTCAGAGCTCCATCCACAGAAAAGCTTGGCTTCCGCATGGCAGTGTCCGAGGACTCAACTTGGCAGGTGACCTTTGAGCTCGAAGTGCAGAGACGGCCCAGCAAACCCACATCAAACATCCCCGCCAACCCGAACCCACAGAGAAGTGATGACCCCGGTTCGCCGGCGTTAAGGCCTGCCTCCCAGCATTCCCAGGATCTTCCACAAACTGCACGAAGGCAGTGGCCACATCCTCAGGGCACTGGCACTTGCAGAGACAGCTCCCATCTGTAGCTGCAAGGCTGACATATGTCGGTCTCGCTGTCACCTCTTCAAAGAACTGAAATGCCCGGGGGTATGGTTCAGGTCCTTGTAGGCAAGCTCGATGGCCCCGCGAAGGTCCTGCTTGTGGGAGTTTTGGATTTCTCGCAAGATCGACTTTGGGGCAGGCGCAGCGCAGGTTTGCTTGTGTCCAGTGCTTCGAGTGACTGCGGAGGCGAAGGCTTGGAGGGCCTTCGGCACGCTCGATGTTGGGGAGTTTGTCTTGGATCATTTTAAATTGGGTTGAAGCTGCCATGCCAACTTCGTGTGTCGTCCTTCCAGCGCTGGGCAGGGGAGGGGGGCATGTACAGCGCCAGGGCCACCACGTTCACCTTCCGGAAAGGCTGGTCAGCAGTGGGCACCGGAAGAAGTCCGGCAATTGTCTAGAGGCTAGAGGCTTTGCGAGCTTGGGAGGCTTTGCAGCAAGGAAAGCAGGACTCAAGACTACTTGTGCCGAGCAGGCCCTGACCTGGCGGTACCGCGGCGCATACACTCGACAAAGGTGGTTGAAGGGCGCAGCGCCGGCGGCCACACGCAGGTCCACCTGTTCGTCGACCTTCGCCCATGCCAACAAACAAGGCGAGAAAGACAAAGCAAGCACAAGTGGGGAGAATGCAGCCTTCGCCCTCAGCTCTGAGACCTGATCCTTCCCAGGACGGTGACTTGGAAAGCTCAGGTTGCTGCTGCGCTGTGAGGGAATGAAAGGGACTGCAATGCCGAAGTCCTGCAGCGGGCTGTCCTGGACGGGTGCAGTCCATCTTGGTGCCAGCTCGCCAAGAAACGGCATGGACTCCTGCCTGTGGCAAAGCTCTGCGGTTGGGCACTTCAAACGCTTTACTGCAGAGAGGCCTGTGCGCTGTAAGACAAGTGACATCCGCACCAACTCTTAATTTGGAGAGCTCTGCTAGTCAAGTCAAAATCCGAGTACACCAAACTGATGAGCACTGGTGTTCTCCAATGCATCATCCTCGAATACCTACGGCCTAATAGCTCTCGCAGCCAAAGTCGCATGGTCAAGCAAGAGTCGTGCACGAAGAAGCAGTCGCATGGCCGATCAGCCACTGGAGGTGGTGGCTCCACTGCTCTGCCTACCTGGGAGCTGACTACAAAGGACGTACACATTGAATTAAATGACGCAAAGCCTTCGGTCAGGCTGCTCATGGTCTTAACCTGCGAGCTGTTTAGGCTGCTGTTCAGATGGACCGTTGCTTTTCCTGCTTCGGCTTGCAAGCATCAAGGCACACTGCACATAACAGTGAAGGTGTGCAAGACAAAGCGCAAAATCGCCTCGCAGCTCTCGCGAATGATTGCGGTAAAGACCAGTTCTAGGCAGAAGCAGCCCTTCCCGATTGCATCTTCGGCACTCGCACCTAATTTTTCTGAGACTCGCGATAATTTCTCCAGCATGGAACAGATACATGAGAGCTGAGGAACCGAACGGGAACCGCGAACCGGAACCGATTCCTGTGGAACCGCTGGAGCCGAAATGCCGATTTCAAGGATCGCGAATCTGCCGCACCGAACCGCCAGCTCGGCTCTTAGCTTTGTGTGCTACAAACAGTCCGAAATCGTAATCGCGAGCAAGAGGCCTGACGCGGGGGAGTACGGTGATTTTCGCATTTTCAACCCCAAGCTTGCCCAAAACGGCACTCCCGCGCAACTTGGCACTAAGCTCAAAAGTGCAGAATTTATTGTGTACTCCCACGTGCTCCTCACCCTGCACGAACACGATGAACCGCCTCAAACTGATCTGCAATTAGCAACTACTGTGTTCCCGCCTGAAAGGCGGAGTAACGGGAAGTACCGCGCCACATTCTGTACTCCCGTGTTTTCCGGCTTTGCAACGTTTGGCCCAATGAAACCGCCAAACAGGCACACTGTATCCCCGCGTCAAAGGAGCAGCGTGCGGCAGAGTACGGCAATTCGCACTTTCAGACACATCTTATCGAAAAGCGTACTCCTGCGTTTTCCTGGCCCCGTGGGAGTACAGAATTTGGCACTTCAAAGCCCCAGGTGCTAAATTGTACACGACGTTCCTCGTCCTGCAGGGAGACGACAGTGAAGCCGCCAGACCTATGGCAAATTCTGCACTCCCCGGGCGTGTAAGAGGCGCCGCATGGGGGGAGTACATCCCTTAGCAGTTTCAGAACCCAAACGTGCAAAAGACTGGCCTCCCGCGTGTTCCCCGGCCCTGTGACGAAATGTGCAAGCTGTTGTACTCGCGCGTTTTGATGCTTTGCACAGGATATACAATCTTAACGCAATGACACGGCGCCAAAACAATGCCAGTATGACCCAAAAGTCACGACCGCCGTGTGCTTGGAAAGATAGATGTCGCAGCGCAGTAAGTTGAATTTAGTAGAAACCGGCAGGAACCGCGAACCGAACCGCAGGAATCTGAATCGCCATCTCAATACCGCAAGCCGAACCGACTCGACCCGTTACAACCATGCAGATAGGAACGCATCTTTTCCAATATGCTTGCTTGCTTGCATCTGGCCCTGCGCAAGCTGCATGGTGCTTTCGGAACACCATGATTACTCACGCCCGGCGAGAAATGAGTCGAAACCCACCCAACATGAGCCTAGCACCAGCACTTGAAGCCCCCAAGACGCTGGGGTGGCGAGGTGATTCACATCCTCCACCGCGCGTTGACCAGGGAGGCGCTGCGGGTGGGCACTCCACCTCAAGTTTACTTCTGATAGGACAGGCAGTCTCGAAGAGCCGCCCAGCCCGCTCAGGCACCTACTACGACGACGACTGCTGCTACTGCCACTGCCATTGCCACTGCCACTGCTACGACGTCGGCTACTACTACCCCTCCTACCTACACTACCACCTCACAACCACCGCTACCACTGCTGTGGCGTTAGTCCGATCAGATAAATCACGGCTCACTCAGGCCTCAAGTATCTTAAGCGATGTGGAAAAACAAGCGATGTCGCATCCAAGGTGCCCGGCCAGGCTGTTGTAGTCCAGTGGCGCGTCCTGCTCCTTTCAAGCTCCGTTCTCACCCATGTAGACACCCGAACTTCGATGGTGGCTTCGGCTCCGGACGCACTTAGGAAGACATCGGCCTTCCGGCAATATGCCATCCCAACTGCCCCAAGCCTCAAACGCCATTCAAGAAAGCCGAAAACTCAGCTAGCACAGCCAAAAAGCGGATCTATTCAATTCGGACCTCCTTCCGGAAGGGCGGTCTGGGGATGCAGCGCAGCAGCCACGGCAAGCGAAGTGCTGCAGAAGCTAACCTTTTGCAACCGCCCTAACCCGCCAAGGCCATCACAGATTTGCAGCGCTACTTTATCTTGCCAGCATCACTATTGCTGTCACTATACCAATGATCGATGCACTTTGGTTTTTCGGAACTGGCCCTGCAAAGCCTTGGCCATTCGGCCTAGAAGCAACCGCCCTGAGTTGGCCTGCGTCAGCACCTGAGCAAAGAGTCAGGACCATGGGAAGAACTGACGCCCACCCTAACCACAAGAAGCTCTTAAAGCACAATCACGTCTGAGTAACAACGGAAGTTAGAAGCCGACCAACACATGATGCAAGAATGGGATAAGCAAGAATAGAAGCAGCACGAGGAGCACTGCTGAATGACAGCAGCAAGTCAAGCATGCACGACCACTGGTGGCTGAGACCGATGATGATGAAGACCAGGCGACGAGTGATTTGGACGTTTAACATTACGGACATGGGGGTGTGCTAGCACTGGGATCTCCAATCCGCATGCCGACATGAGCAGCTCCAACGGCTTAAACCCTCAACTCATCAAGTCCAGGAGCGCGCCAGAGCCTGACTCGCCGACGTGGCTTCTGCGACGTCGTCATAGCGCCAGACATTCTGCCGTGGCACGTGTTGTACCGATGGCGACTTCTGTTGCTGTTGCTAGCAGTATCAAGTACTGTAGCAGCAGGAGCTGTGGTAGTAGTAGTAGTAGTAGTAGTAGTAGTGGGTGTAGTAATGATGGTGGCGGTGAGTAGGCGCAGTTCTGGCTGCAGCTGTGGTGGTAGCAGTGGTAGTAATAGTACTCGTAATACTAGTAGTACCAGTAGTACTAGTACTA
>CAJNDV010033364.1:57745-90109 GCA_905221635.1 Symbiodinium sp. CCMP2456
CGTGCGTGCGTGCGTGCGTGCAAACCTTGGCTCTGCCAGCTTCATTCCTGATGTTGCTGCAATGCTATAAGTCCTCCTGAAGCCATAACCCGAACCCAGCGACTGCTAACGTAAGGGAATGAAGCAGGCTCGAAAGCGTATAGCCCAATGCTCTTTGGCAGGGTGCAATCTAAAAAGGCTGAACCCTCTTCTGCGCCTGCAGCCCGATCAGCCCCAGGTTTGCCGTTATATGGTGGATGAACCTTGCCTGAGCTTTGAGAAGGTAAGCTGCCAGGTTCCAGATTCCGCACCGGCTGTTTGGAACCGCGCGAGCAGTGACTCAGCCTAACCCGGGCCTAACCCGGCTTGTCACGCCAAATAAGCCATTGCTTTTTCGTGTGGACATAGAGACATTACACTGCACCTTGAAGCTGTTGTTCGTTCCTGCTGGGAGACTGGGTTACCTGCAACTTCCTCAGAAATTTATTGGCCATGTGCATTACTTAGGAGTTTGCTTGGTTCACTCAGGTGCAACGCATGGCGCTGGGATACGCGCAACTCAAACATCGTCTCGGAAGTGAGGTTGGGTATAAGTGATCAGGCTTGAGGGTTGAGGATTTGATCCGACTTTCAAACAAGCCTTGTTGCAAACTATCTGAAGGTTTGGTCGCGGGGCTGGCTCGGGCTTCAGCCCAAGGGCTTCTAAGGTACGAGCTCGGGATTTTAGGCTTGGGCTTTTGTTTTTGGCTGGTTTCAGAAGACGCAAGTGGCTCCTTCATCTTCTGCCAGGGGGCCGCAGGTGGCTTGAAGTGGAAGCGCAGGTCGAGGCCGTCCCTGGCAAACAGCTGAACGGCTTGAGATCGCGACTACAGTGGCTGGCCTTCAAGCAAGCTTGCCGAATCGGTGCCCTGTAGTCCTTTTAAGGTAATGATCGATGGATTCCTGTTTCTGCTGCTACCTTTTTCAAGCCATGTCAGCCGTGGGCCCACACCCCTCTACCAAGAAAACTCAAATCTTAAATCTGCGAGGTGCAGCACCACGGCCAGGAGGGGGTCGGAGCAGGACCTGGGAAGTTTACCGTGCCGGGCGATACCAAAATAGGGCTGGGCAGGGGTTTGGGGGTGGTGGGTGTGGATATGGATGTGGGTGCGGGTGTGGGTGCGGACGTGGTCAATATATTATGAGTCAAGCTTCGACTCCCAAACATGGTCGAGTGAGCTGCCGTAGCATGTTGCGCGCTGGCTAGCATGCTAACATTGCGTTGTGTTTCGGCGGTGCTGCCTGATTAGGCATTGCGGAGGTAAGTCTATATTGAGGGTGTTGCCCCGAGCTTTGCCAACGTTGGGTCTGTTTGGGGCTAGGGCATTTCCATGTTTCCATGATACGAGTGATATGCACTGGCGCAACCTCAACATACGGTCAGATCCCTACGACCCCGTTAACACAATCGTCTTAGGCGGACCTAGACACAGCAGTGAGACACAGCACGCTATTCTGCACAGTTCCACTCGCTTCGCAAACAGTCCTGGCCTCTCGGTGCCGTGCATTGTCACCATCTGCATGTCGGCGCGAATGTAGCCTTATGGCTCACCAGACTTTGGCACGTGGAAAGCACCTGCTCAATGATCCTGTCCTGTTGAAATCTGTCTATACACACACCAATGAATGGCAATAAGCTTACCAGCCCCACCACCAAACCTCGTGCTCTCTCTCTCCGTTTCAAAGTGCCAAGCTTCCGAGGATGAACTCGCGTACAGCTTCCCTGTTGGAGCTGTCGTCATGCAGCAGAAAACGAACCTCACTGGGAGAATTCCGAGCGATTAAATCTCAGAATGTTCTGATTCATGGCAGCCAGAAGAAACAATCACACCTGTGGGTGATGCTGAATCCGTATACCTACGAAAGTACCGTCGACGCCCTCCACGCATCGAATTGAAGAAACTGCATCTCACTCACTGCGACCGCTCTCACGGCCGAAGCACTTGGCTTTGATTTGGCAGTTGAATGAAGCAAGCGTCGGCACCATTTCATCTGCACGACAAGTAAGTATTCAAAAGCTGCGCGCTTGGAGGCATCAATTTCGCCGAGTGACTGAAACGGTGTTACGTCCAGGTTTGAGGGTGACCTCCATCACACCAGGGACTTTGTCTGAGTGGTGTGTACCACTTGCAAAACACGGACTGTCAGTTGCCGTTACAGCATGAATCAGGGTCCATGTGCGAGCACAATGGCTACAGTGATTCTGACGACCGTTGTTTCCACCTGCTCGTCTTAGCATCACTGCCACCCGGAGTACTAGTACTGTTGTTAGTAAAATTGCTATAAAGCAGTTATGTCTGTAGTTGTCAAATACAATATGCCCTGACAACTGCAAAAGATGGCAGAACTGCTGTTCCCATGATTCGTCGAAAAGGAATGCAAAGAATGAGGTAGTTGCCGAAGAAGGTTGACTCCAGGTTGACTGAGCCTCCGGGTTCCAGGTGCCAGAGTATGGGTGAATGGACCTGCTCAGATTGTCTAAGCCTGATAACACAAGCCAACCTCCCCCAAAACCCTGAATTGCCGTCTTGTGGCCTCCAGCACTTCGAGAATCAATCAATCTCGGGCCGCACCCGACTGCGACCATCCGAACAGGGCCAACATCAACGACTCGCATCTGAATCGCTAAAATTCTTAACTCTGCAGTTGTGTGGCTTAGGCGGACCGTGGCTGAGCAAACGGCCTCTTGGACCACAGCAGTCCCAAAGGGATGCCCCCGCTGGGTGATGTTGAAGTGAGTAGGTGTGTCCTTCACAACTGGTCTTTGGGCTCAATCTCGTGCAGGATTGGCGACTGGTCGGAGTCTGATTTTTGCTTTTGCCCTGCATCAAGTTCCCGCCCCAGCGATATAGAAGAAGCCGGGAGTTTGCTCTTGGGTGTACATACTTCTCGACGCCACATCACAAGAAATCCATGCGACGCCAACAACAGCTAAGCGCCTGCTCCCGGATCCAGGCAGTCTATCAAAGTCCAAAACTCACTCTCTTTAAGTTCCCGCACAGTGACAAGATGTGCAGAAAGGTAAGAAGGATTGTAGATGTTGATCGCCACGGTGGTGTCAAGATGGTCGGGGTAGCCATACGCACTCGTGATCGCCTCTTGTTGCAAGCTGACAGCGCTTCTTGAACCCCACAGTGCTCTGCATTGCCTGAAAGCCTTTCGCGCCCCCAGCTCTGGTTGGAAACCTAACATAACTTGACCACGTTGGGGGCTGAATGATAAGCCCCCAAGCCAATTCAACCATGTACAACCATCGTCCGTCCTGCTGGTTGAATGCAAGTTTCCTGTAAGCTCTATGTAGCTTCAGCAGATCGGGTACAGTTTCTACAATCATGTGTAGACTTGGTCTCGTGACTCGAACGATGCAGGCGAGGCTTGTCCAGGTTTGAAGGCGAGTGCGTGTGGCCCAAAGGTCGGTAGTCAATGCACTCGCACATCTACAGTTAGGGTGGCTGGCTGCGGCAGTCTATGACAGCCATGCTCGGTCGGTGCAATGACTGTGGATGGACGTGCCCACTGGATGCTGGCAGAATGCACCATGCACCATCAAACCACAACGATGCATTCCTGCGTTGCGAAGGGAAGTTTGAGAAGTGTAGGGAAAGCTGTCCGGCTCATGAGGCTCTCCCAGACAACCCTCCCCAGCAGCACCTCCATGGTAACAGGATTCGCATCCTGGGAGAAGCTCGCCATACCTGCTGCTTGGGAAAGGGACACTCTTCTGGTGCTCTGTCCGGGCTGTACCACCCAAACATAAGCACGAGTAGGCTTAACGCTGAGGCCGACAAGGTCGCCGCGGTGACGTTTCCGAAAAGGATTTGCAAGACAACTATGCTGAGCCGTCAGACCCTCAAATCCCTCAACTCCCTGCATATCCCTGCACCTTCGGCCAGGTACCTTTCAGAGCCACCTGCCGCTCGAAGGGTATGTCTGAGAGGTGCGCCGCAAAGAACGGTAGTTCACAGCGGACCTGAAAACTCCGAAAGGCGGGAGAGTCTTGGCTGTTCTGGCTCTTGGTCGGCTTGCGCAGTTCGGGTCGAGTCCAAAGACGGCTTGATCTCAGCCGCTGGATTTCGACTTAGACAGTAAGATGTGCGTTACGAGACCCCTCAAGACGCTACTTACCTTACCTGGCAAGCACCAAGCTAGCTGATCGCGTTATCTTCAATGCTAGCTAGGCCCTTCTGCTCAAAGCACCCCAAGCCGAAAACAAAGGGAACAAGACAAGAACGATGCGGATAGTAGTTGTTGCAGTTGTCTTCAAAACTCCCGCTTTCCATGCATCTCTGAGCATACATACATACATAAATACATACATACTTACATACATACATGCAGATATGCAGTTGTTTAGCACTCGCGCTCGACGGAGTCAGGCGAGGACTGCAGGCTTCAAGACTAGACTCCGGATTCCTTTCGAACCCATAGCAGCAAACTTTCAGGCAAGGTCAGCCCAGTGTTACTGTCACAGAAACTGAGCGAATTCGACCCGACGTATGTACTTTTGGAGACATGCATACACACGTACATACATACCTGCATGCATATATATATATATATATACCGTTATGAACACACATACATATGCATGCATACATCTGTGTGTGTATATGTATATGCGTGTGTGTGTGTGTGCCTGTGTCTGTGCATGTTTATGCATGCTTATATGCCTATGTATAACGACACATATGCATAGTCACGTCTCTAGCAGCTCTAGCAGGGAGGATGATACATGTGATCTCTTCGTTGTCTCTAGACTCTGGACACTACATCCGGAAACGAGATTACAGACCTCTCTGGCAAAAAGCCTTCGAGCAAAGGGAGCGTGCCTGAAGCTTTCCTTCCACCACCCAGGAGGAATCCGGCTCTCTCACCGCATGCTTGCCTGCTTATGCACAACAAGTACTGATCACGCCGCCCCTACATGGTACATTGAATTCAGCCTCGTTTTATCCAAGGACGCCCTCAGCCCCTGGCAAAAGCATAGTCTGTCCGATGCGAAAACTAAACACATCTGGCCACGTGTCCTATGTCCATGTCAAAGCCGTATACTTTGAAAGCCTGTGACAAATCCAAAAGCTTCCGGGTTGCAAGCTCCTGGCAGGTTCTAGCCACGATAACTACCTGGTATCCAACTTGCAACGTACAAGGTAGGACTATGTCATTACTGTGTACGGTGTGTACTCCAACAAGGCTTTGCTGCTCGCTTGCCTGCGAGGCCGAAGACGTCCAGGTCCTCGATGTGAACATGGGCCGAGATGTTGATTTGCAGATCTTGGAAAGCCTGGAAGGCAAACACGCAAGCCCACAGCTTCCGGAAGCCAAGCCGTGAGCTACAAAATCAACACCCCTGGCCTGCCATGGCCCAACCAAACTCTGCGGGCCCATAAGAATGTAAACCCAAAGCGGATCTCCAACCCATGGCCTGGACCCTCAGAGAAGGCATGGTCACTGTGCCCACGCGCGCCAAAGTCCCGGATGGGAAAATAGGAACTTTGAGCACCAACCGGGACATCCTGCGCGTCGACCGACGGTGAGGGACAATTGTGAGGCTTGCGGCTTGCGACTTTTTGCAGCCGTCTTGACTCCTCATGCGTCTTGAGGGACTGCTCCTCAGAAAAGAAGGTCCATTAGTTTGAGCAAGGCACGAACAAAACCCGAATCATGCAAGCGCTAGACCTATTACCATCATTCCACCACGACATCCCAAGCCGCTCACAGCAAACATGCTGTTGACTCCCCAAACAAACCAATCCACCGTCTGCCTGCGAACCTGGCCGGCATCATACCACGATCACCACAACCAACAATGCTACTGCTACCACTTTCGAAAGCTCTTAAGCCTCAGTCCTGACATCGGCATTCACTGGACTGGGGTTGGACACCGATGCGAGGATGCGCGGGCTCAAAGTCTGAGAGTTTCGGATCGTTCCCACATCAACGGACTCGAACCTGGACGGTTTGCAAGGCGCAGTCTTCTGACCCATGGACCCATCCCAACCCTGATCTGCAAACACGACAAACCGGCAGTGCTCTATGCGACAACCTCGTCCAAAGTTGCACCGGGGAACTGGATGTGGGCCGCGGCGATACCTGCAGTGTGTGTGTTTGTGTGTGCACAAACCCGTGCATGCCCAATCGCGCCCGCACGCGCAAACAGGGTGCCGGATCAAAAAAAGAATCAGCAGCAAGTCTAGGGAACATTCAACATCATTCAACTGCCGCTCGCATACAGACAGGACGATGTGGAAACGATTTGAGGTCCTGCCTATGCTCGCCAGGCGCGCTACCAGCGCCTCGTGGAAGACGGCACCCGCAACCAGAGCGCAAAGTGACAGGAGGACGCAAACCTCACGCAACAGCTTTGCAAGAAGGCTCCCAAGGCTTGGCAGCAATATGCAAATCTACACAATACATCACGTGCACAGCCCTTGGACGACAAGCTGTGCCGTCACGCCCTTGAACCAAAACTGCACTCATCGTGTTCTGAAAGCCCTCCACACTAGAGCCCAGTCTTTTTCAAAAAGCAGGCCTTGCAGCACAGCCCGCAGCAGCAGCCATGGTCAGACCTCCTGTGCAGCTGGGTGGGGATGTGGCACATCTGCTGTTAAAGCGGTCACGTTCGGCTTATGCCTTACTCACCGGGTTTGCGGCGGAGGCCGTTGCAATGGGATGTTGCTGATAGCCGTGAGCACTGGAATGAGCCTTGAACCTCTAAGCTTGCTATTTTCAGTGGGACTGAGTACGTTGCTGTTTAAGTTTAGACCAGCGTTTCCATGTCTTCAACACCACCGCATACGATGAAATTTGAAAAGCCTCAGAACCCTAAGCCCTAAGCCAAAGCGGGAGAACCCCAGGCCTCCCGGTCTCGCCCACGAGGGCGCGGCACTCCGTCTCCGAATCGCTGTCCAGGTCCGAGGTGAGGCTTTCATCCATGCTCCGAGTCACCGTGTTTGGGTTTGAAATCCAAGGCCTTTGAGCTGCAATACGAATTCGAAAAGATAGAAGCGCACCACTTCTGCACAGGTATGTGAAGAGTTTCCCATCTAACTGAATCTATGCGCTTGCTTCTGCTCGTTCCTGTTTACTGTCGAGTCGCTAGGTAAGCTGATTTGGTTCCTACACGTAAGGTGCATGTTGGTGGCAACAGCTATTCGAATGACGGCATGCCACCATGCCAAGCCATGCTACAATTGACCTGCCAAAAACAGGCCGCAAGGTGGCACTTGCACGGCTCTTTCCACCATCGAAGAAACTACACCCCTGCTGTCCGTAACCGAAAACTGCCGAAAACTGCTTCATGACATCCCGGCTTTCTTGCAGCGGGCCCTTTTCAAGCGCCGGCAACCCCACACGGCACACGCAAAAGCGATCCTTCTCCTGCAGCAGCAAGCCTCGGCAAGTGTGCGACTTGCGAGTTGCAGGAAAGAACAACAGCAACGACCACGATCCTTCTGCGTCCCCAGGAAACCCCAGACTCCGAGGTCAGTGACGCTGCTGACAAGCCTTCCTGGTGTCCGTGGGACTGACCACAAAAAAAATCTTGACCCCAACATCTGCACCAAAAAATCGGAGAGGACGGTCTCCCGTCCATTGTCGCGAGGAGCTGCGCCCATCACTACGCCACCGAAGCTTCCCGGCCACCATCCTTCGTGTGAGGATTCAAGTAATGGTTCGAACTGTACGGGGCGAGGCAGACGACAGGTCAGCAGCAATCTTCCCATGAGACTCCAGCAGACAAATAGCACATCGGCAGTTCATCTGCTTGATCCACTTGTTTCAGCAGACTCTCACAGGAAGGATTACTTGTCCAACATAGCACTTCTGGATTCGGTTCCCAACCTACGACTCGCACAGCGCACAAAAAGCAGGAAGGTTCAGGAGCTCAGGTAACGCAGCACCGCGGAGTTGCAGTCTTGTGATGGTCTTTCGCCACGTCATGGCAGACCGAAAGCTAATCACCCCAATCCTGTGGTAAATGCAGTGTAAATTCTCGCAACATCGGCGCAATGCATTGGCCCCCAGACCCTCCGAATCAAAAAAAACGTGGGCCACTGCCCGGCCGGCCAAAACACGGTGCCGCTGTCAGTGTCGTGGCACGCGGAGTCCAAAGGAGGAGGGAAGCATCTGTGGTGCCTCAGTTTTTTGACATGCCCCTTGCCTCGCAGTGGACTGGTCCTATAGTCCTATAGGGCATCGAGTTCGCATTTGGAACCCCATCTGCCGCTTGACCTGTCTGGCCCGGACGGACATTACATAGATTTACAGAGCCAGCCACACCTGAATCCGTAACGACATCAGTTCCCTACGCCGTTTTCCCAGCCAGGGCACTTCCCGCCAGCCGGTTCCGCGCGCCGCGGGCAGTGGGGTCCCAAGCCAATGCCACGACCGTGTTACGTTGCCTCTGCGGAATTCGTATAGGAGTTTATAGAGGACAGACTGAGGACCCACCAGCTCTAGTGAAAGTGTCCTCCAGCAGAATGGATTCTGCTGGGTCTTGAACTGAGTCTAGGCGAACTTTTTTGCATCGGGCTTGTGTGGTCAGGGGACACCCTCTCTGCAAGACTTGTGCGAGAGTAAGTGAGTCAGTCAGTCAGAGTCAGTCAGTCTGTCAGAAAATCAGTCAGTTAGTTAGTGTTGTATTACGGCTTGCTGAGGTTGCGACTGTTGCTACGTGCCCTTCTGGCTGTGATTAGCCGCATTATCGCTGTCTTGTCATTGACATAGCGGATACTACTCAGCTCAATGTCCGGAAGTGCAGCGCCTGTCAAGCATGTGATTCGGGCTTGAGCACAGTCGACAACCAGAGAAATCTGTAGGAATGTCTAGGCTTCAGCATCGGAGCTCCTGTCGAGGTTCATGCAGCATCGGAGCGTACGAACAAAAGGACCCCCACAACGAAAAACTTATTTCTCCGATAAGCCAGGGAAATGAAAGGTTGAACTTTCAGATTACTGCTGAGTTATAAGAGGGAACCAGACCATGATCTTGCATGAGAATAAAACCTCCGAGGACATATAGGGCTCTGGGCAACGTAAACCTGCAAAAAAGACAGCAGCCCAGCCTCAGCACCGAGTGTAGTACGAGTCGCCCAAGATCCCAAATCCAGATCGCACCTAACCAGGCTCTAGCTGTTGGGCCACATTTATTCCCCCAAACTCTAGTCTGGGCGGCCCTCTGTTCACACGAAAGGTAACAGCTGTAAGAGCTCAACTAACAGTGGCAGCCCCGTGCATCGCCCAGCGTGGAAGCTCATGGACAAGAAGCACACGCTTGAAGACCGCAAGAGCCTCTGTCCGAATGCTGATTTCGGCTCATCATCTTTGTGACAGGTCTGGACCTGAACTGAAACGGTTTTTCTGCGGCCCATGGCACAAGGGAAAGACTCGTGCTTCGTGGCCAAGAAATGCTCATCCGGGCTCCAAGCGGCCAGTGTGATCCCTTGCCTGGCAGCTGCTCTGAATAACAAGCCTTCATTTGCTGATGTGAACGTATTCCTACATGAATATGTGACTGCCTGTTTGCGGGCTCCGATACGAGAGAAAGTGATATAACACGTGAGCCCAGCCTGGAGTTTTTTGAGTAACACAACACATAACGCCATCAGGCCTCGTACTCCCGACATCCTGTCATGTGGCCTGAACAACTGAACCCCGATTCCGCTGCTCCGCCTTTCTGGTGCATCCAAGCATCTTCGGGATGCCCTCGGCATCCAAAGCCTCAGGCACCGGCTTCTCCTCCAAGAAGCTTGCAGAGTCCTGCCGAGTGGGGAAACGTTGGATTTCAAGCTGCGAGCACGTTGCGCTGGTGAGACCAAATGCTGCGGCAGGAGGCCTTTTTTCCGAAAAATTGGCTTGCCTGCACACGTGCACACAGCTGGTGCCTGGTGCCTCAGTTCCCTCTAGGAAAGCTTGGACTCTACGCTGCACTCTTGCGGCTGCTGCCACCTGCTCCGGCCAAAGCAAAGATGGTGCAAACCAGGAACACCCAGATGATAAGGGTTGCGGTCTCGCCGTGGATCGTGCCGATGCCCAGGTCCCAGTACCAGTGAATGCCCACGCTTGGAGGCTCGCCCGCGAGAGCTGGCAAGGGAGCTGCTGACAACGCTGCTGCTGCAGCGACCGGGACCGCCTGCTTGGGGGTCGGTGCCTCGACCTGGAGGAAAGCCGTGTTCCACACGAAGAGCGCCGCTAAGAGGCCGAAGGTCAGCAGCTGGGGCGCTCGGCGAGCCATGCTGTCTTGCACGGGTTTCGTAGCCTGGGCTTCCTGTAAGACACGGCTACAAGGAGTTGAGTATGTTCACAGCCAAGCACGGAGATGCATGTGTTCGGAACATCCTAGAGCAGTTCGGTCGCCCGTGCAAAACAAAGACTACATGCGTCAAATGCGCGCTGGACGCCCTGTCTGTGACAAAAACCATCATCCGACCATCGAGGTGCCTTCAGTCAGCTCCACCTAAGCAGCTTCTACATCTTACAGCATACAGACCCCTGCACGTGCCGCACCTTTTTTTGCACACTGGACCGCCTGGCCTGACGTGTTGCAATCTGCATCTCTACGCTGCACTCTTGCGGCTGCTGCCACCTGCTCCGGCCAAAGCAAAGATGGTGCAAACCAGGAACACCCAGATGATAAGGGTTGCGGTCTCGCCGTGGATCGTGCCGATGCCCAGGTCCCAGTACCAGTGAATGCCCACGCTTGGAGGCTCGCCCGCGAGAGCTGGCAAGGGAGCTGCTGACAACGCTGCTGCTGCAGCGACCGGGACCGCCTGCTTGGGGGTCGGTGCCTCGACCTGGAGGAAAGCCGTGTTCCACACGAAGAGCGCCGCTAAGAGGCCGAAGGTCAGCAGCTGGGGCGCTCGGCGAGCCATGCTGTCTCGCAAGGGTCACGATCTGCCTGAAAAACGAGCTGTAAAAGCTGCAGGCGTGTCAGGCCCATGCTCAAGGCTTCCCAAAGGATGCACCGAGGACAGCCGTCAAGAAACCAAGCTGCCTGTAAAACAAGCGTGAAATTGCAGGAAGGCAAGACCGCCACACACACACACACACACACACATTCGGGCTCAAGCCGACAACACCCCTTGCCCGCTTCGACAGGCCTGCATCCTGTTGTAGCCTCGCTTTGCATCTGGACTGCCGTCGGCCAGTTCGACATATTCCTCCCACAGGAATACCTGGAGCGTTTTGAAGAGACTTATCTATAGGCAGCCATGCACTGATCCATCCGCCCAACTGTCGCTCGATCCATGTTTCTACATGTCCATACCTGACCAATTCATCGAAGTGCGTGTACGAGTACTACCCAATTGCGACCTATCTGCGCCACAACCGTTTACACTCGCTAGGACTGTAAGTTCTTCAGGGCCCGTACTGCCCGCTTTCCAACAGCGGCCCTGTTCAGAAAACCAAAAACAGGGTCGTGATTGGAGCACCCTTGACGATCCGCTCCGTAAGACCCAGCCCCTGCTCAGCCGATGGTTGCGGCACATGACAGTGCATGTGTCTGATGCATCCGTAATCGCAATCTGAGCTGGTCATCTGAGCTCTGAACGTCGATGTCAGATACCCACATGCAAGGACTGCAAGGATACAGGGGGGTCGAACTTACGATAAGGATCACGGCACAAACAGTTGCTGACCCTAGACCTGACCTGGGGTGAAACCGTGCGTAATGCGCGGTCTTGCTGTCCTGTCCTTTGCCGTGCTGTCCCTGTGCGGCCACATGAATCCTGCAACTGTCCTGGGTCCGGTCATATTTGAGGTGGGCTGTCCCAAACAGAATTTGTAGGTCTTTGGGCCGGTTTGTTGGCTGTGTCTGTGTGTCTGTGTGTCTGTGCATCTGTGTGTCTGTGTGTCTGTATGTCTGTGTGTCTGTGTGTCTGTGTGTCTGTGTGTCTGTGTGTCTGTGTGTCTGTGTGTCTGTGTGTCTGTGTGTCTGTCTGTGTGTGCGTGTGTGTCTGTGTGTGTGTGTGATAATATGTGCGTATATGTGCGTATATGTGCGTCCGGACACACACACACACACACTCACTCACTCCGCAAAAACAAGCGACAGACGGAGGCAGCATGTGGTATTGTAGTTGGTAGTCCGTTGTGTGAACGCTTTCTGTCTGACTTCTGTGTCCCCTGATAAAACCTAAACTGTGCAGACAAATGAAACCGTGCCTACCAAAACCTGAGCTTGAAACTGTTGCATGTAAGGTAAGTTTGTACCTAATCGTTAATGTGTGTACCAAACCATGTGCCAAGATACCTCGCCATCGTCACGCTGCATGATTGCCTCCACCTCACAACAAGTGGCACTGGAGAGCTTGCAGTCTCACACTCGCGATGAAAGCGTGCGAAGCGTCCGAACTTCGAGAACTGAAAAACATGTTTGGCTTGTGCGTCCGGAAGAAGAGTAGACAAGGCTTGGGCTTCTTCTGAAAGGCTACAGCTGCAATAGACGGCAAGGCTTTAAGCAATGTCATGTGCTGCTACCTTTGAGCGCACTTGTGACAAGATACGACCATATGCAGAAAAGGCCCCGAGACCAGACAGAACAGTAGCATAGTTTGGCATATACATTCAAAATTCAAAAAGGTGACATTGGCTCAAACGCCACAAACTACCAGCGCCCGCATGGCACCATGGACAAACTCCTTCTTCCGCGATCCAATGTGTCTGCGACTGCGGGTGCCGGCTCCGGGGGAGTCGGATGAATAATGTGACACGGAGAGAGGACAAACTTACAACAGAGTCCTGGCCGAAGAAACATCCTCTGAAACACAAACAACCCGTGAAACGCCATGCGAAACCTCACGGCACCGTCACATCTAAGCCCGGGCGGCAAGGCTGTGGGGCAGGTTGGTGAGGATGTGTCGGCTGACGGCACTTAACCTCGTGCGAGAGTCATAGTTCAGGAACCCTGTCAAGCGCATGCGGAGCAGTAATTCAAAGCCGCACTGTGATAAGGGCCTTGTCAAACTCCTGTCCCGACATTTTGAATGCGCAGCAATTCAAAGCCCGTAACACTTCAAGGACCCTCGAACCTGAGCCGCCGTCACTGCTTCCACATCCAGCTTCGGCAAGACATAAAAAAACAAATGGAATCGTTAGGTCCCACTTGAAATCCACAGTTGCGCAGCTATGCCTGTGGTAACTGGGCCCTCGTATTTGTATTTGCTAATTACTTTGCACACACATGTGCTCCGGGTTTGCGAGAGGGCGGTGGCGGGTCGGGCTTGTTCGGATGCTCACATACTCAACTATGCTTTTGCACTTCTGTCCATTTGTGTGTGTGTGTGTCCTCACCCCTCGTGACCCAGGTTGTTTTTCGACCTGCGGATCCTTGTCAGCTGTCATCCCGAAGATATGGGTGCCCTTGTCTTGTCTTACCTTCCGTGCTCATGCCTTGCAGTGTTGCTATGCTTGTTGCTGTTTACCTTCCATGTTATGCTTTCCCCGCATCATCGGGAAGTGTTTTGCCGCGCAGGTGTTTTCTACAATTTGGATGGAAAGGATGTGAGGTTTTCGTGAAGTCCTCGCTGCACGCCCTAGAATGGCGCGGCGCGTGGTGCCGGAAGGATTCGAGCTCGGATCTGACATGATGCACGTGCGGTGCCGCCATTGTTCGAGCTTGGCAACCTCGTCGTCGGGAAACCGCGATTCATTGTAAATTCCACTGCATTGGTTTCATGTTGGCCTCAACATGACAACACCCATCGGTGATGCGGGCGTGTCCGGGCGCTGCGTGTGCAGTGCCGTGTTCATTGCAGCCTCGGAATCCCGCGGTACATGCCATCAAGCATCTTTGAATCTCGCCGGTTCATGGGGGGTCATGGTAGTTATACAAGGAGGTTGAAGGGGTAAAAGAAGAGTTGTAGAGTGGAGAGAAGCTTAGAGGAGGATTTGTAGACTGGCTTTAAGAATGGCTTTTTTGTTGTCACATTTTTTCCGCCCGCATTGTTCAATGGGTTGGAATGCCTTACAGGCGGAGGCGGTGTGCAGGGGACCCATAACGAGGGGATTCACCACCTAAACCACACATGCTTCAGTACTATCGGTCCCGCAGTGCAGTTTATGTCGTGAAGTTTATGGGCGGGTTTGTAAGCGGGGCTTGTCGAAGGGTTTATAGAACGGCTTATGGTACAGTTTATAAACGGGATTATCAAAGTGTGTGTTTAGAAAGTTTTGTAGGAGTACGCATGGTTTTGTAGAACGGTTGCCTTGGGTGGATGGATGGCTGGATGGATGGATGGATGCATGGATGGATCGGATGCATGGATCGGATGGATGCATGGATGGATCGGATGGATGGATCGGATGCATGGATCGGATGGATCGGATGCATGGATCGGATGGATGGATGGATGGATGGATGGATGGATGGATGGATGGATGGATGGATGGATGGATGGATGGATGGATGGAGGCAGGCAGGGAGGGAGGGAGGGAGGGAGGGAGGGAGGGGCGCATGATCTTAGCTGTCGCTGTTGACTGCATCGCTGCTCCGAGCGGTTTGGGGACAATCACTCTCCGGCCCTTTAAAAGCCCCGGAACAGCTGCAGCTGCCCGTCGAGGCCCAAGGCCGCCAGTAGCTGCATTGAGGGCGACGGGGCAACAGACCTCGTGCCACATTGGATGCCATGCTTTCGCTTTTAAGCTTCGTCGGTGATAGCAAATGTACATGACAGAGCATATGGTCAGAGTGGTACCATGCAGAAAGAGTAAGCAGATAGCAAGAAAATAAACCGTCACAACCAACACCATGAACAGGACGGCCAACAGAAAGTTTCGTGGGCAGGATGCTAGCGATGACCTAAGAGTTCTCTTGGATATTGTATTTTGTGTTACGCAGGCCTCATGGGTGGGCAGAACTTGCTGCCCAACCTCCAGAACGAAAGCATCGAGGCTGCTGAGTTGAAACACGCTACGTCGCGGATCTCCACTGTGCCGAGGTTGGTGAACGCCCCTCATTTGGCGATTCCGGTTCATCATATATCTTGACCACGCCCCCTCATGTTGCGATTTCGGCTCATCATATATCTTAGGCATGCCGACTAATTTGTCGTTTGTGGTTCATCGAATAACTTAAACATGCCCCCTCATTTGGCGATTGCGGTTCATCATATATCATCATATATCTTAAACACGCCCCCCTCGTTTGGAGATTCCTTTTCATCACGTGTCTTAAAACACACCCCTCATTTTGCGACTCGGTTCATCGAATATCTTGAACGCGACCTTTTTTTGACCCCTCATTGAGCGAGGGGCGGAAACGGTCCACATGGGCTCTGTTTTTGCTGGCAGGAGGGACGGGAGCTTGCGCGGGAAAAAGAAGGGTGAAGGGGGGGCCCCCCATCTGCATATGATGGATTTTGTTTGAAGACTTCTATAGGAGTTGTGTGATTGACAAAATTCTTGCTGATGGCGTGATGTTCTTGAAAGAAGCATGCTCTGCATAACAAGAAAGCGAGGGCGGAGACCCCCCCATTTGCAAACCCAATGTAGGTCTGTATGACGGGTTGTTTTCGCTGGCAGGATACGAACTGTTGCGAGCTTGCATGGCTTAAAACGTTGGGTTTCTCTTTTCTCTTTCTGACTCTGCGTTTCTTTCTTGCATTCTCGCATTCTATATTATTCTGTTGTTTCTATGTGTGTGTGTGTGTGCGTTTCCTTCCTTCTGTGTATTTATCTATTTATATGTCTTTCTTTAGTTATCTCCTTCTCTTTTTCTTTCTCTTTTTGTCGCTCCGCGTGTCTTTCTTACTCCGTATGTCTTTGATTCTCAATCGGTCTCTCTCGCTCTCTTCCTGTCCTTCTTTCTGTCTTTCTATCACTCTGTCTTTTTTATTTTGCTATTTACTTCGCTCGTTCTCTCGTCGTTTCGTTTCTTGCTTGAGTTCTTGGTTGAGTTCTTTCGTGTTTGTTTTTTGTTTTCATTTCGTTATATCTTTCTGTATTCCTCTGTTTCTCTCGCTCGTTCTTACCGGGTTTCTTTCTTCCTGTCTTCCTCTGTTTCTCACGTGCTTTCTTGTTGGCTTTCTTTCTTTTCGTTCTGTCTTTCCTTCTGTCTTTCGTTCGTTCCTTGTTTCTGTCTTTGGTTTGGGAATGCAGCAGCGCTACTCCAGCTTTCTTCCTCTCTCTCTTTTCTTTCAGGGTCTACTTATTCCTTCTTGTCTTGCATTCTTTCTTGCTCTCTCGCGGCCTCTGAACCAAACCAGATTTCGAAAATTGCTGGCACTTATACACTGTATACTCTATATATATATACATACATATATATATATATAGGTATAGGTATATATATATATATGTGTATATATATCTACGCTATGTACCAGTTTAGTACTTACTATATATGAAATATGCACGCCATTTATGCACACAGTATATTATATATTCTATAAATATATATACATACGTGAATGTATGTATGTATGTATGTATGTATGTATGTATGTATGTATGTATGTGTGAATGCATACGAATAAATGGATATAACTACAAATATACGTTAAAACCTAAACATAAATATTGTATAGACTCATAGACATAAATCTGAACGTTTACGGTCGCAATGAACAGAGAGTGTCGACGAGTCGGCGAGGGGGGGGAGCGCTAATCCGTCTGTTCCACTCGTTCCACTCCTTCCACTCGCTCCGACCATTGCGCTCGTTCCACTGTTCCAGTCGTTCCACTCGGCCCACTCGTTACCCGCTCCACTCATTCCTTTCGAGTACAGCCCGAGTGGCGAGCGGCGGGAGTGGCGCGAGTGGCGGCACGAGTGGCGCGAGTGCTGCGAGTGGCACGAGTGACCCGCATCACTTCAATTCCTCGCCCCCCTCCCTTGTGCAGTCGCACTGTTCTGGGGGGGGCGCAAATGAATCAACGATCCAATCGTTCCACTCGCTCCACTCGCCCTGTGCCTTACCTGTTCCACTCGTTCCTATTGCCTAGCTGTGGCGTGAGTGGCGCCACTCGTTCCACTCGCCCTGTACGTTACCTGCTCCGGGCACTTTCGTCTACACCGCGAGTGGCGAGTGGCGTGAGTGGCGCGAGTGGCGCGAGTGGCCCGAATGGCACGAGTGACGCGAGTGGCGCCGACCAACTCAATTCCTCGCCCCCCCTCCCTCGTGCAGTCGCACTGTTCTGGGGGCACCAATGAATCAATGTTCCAATCGTTCCAGCGAAAGTGGCACGCGTGGGCGAGTGGCGCGGACGACTTCAACGTTCCGCCCCGCGCGGTCGCAATGAACGTGTATTTGCTTATTTATGTATGCTACACTGCTACACCTAGCCGAACCTGCGCATGTTTATCTATGTGTGTATAGTATATATATATATATATATATATATACGACACAGAGAGAGAAAGAGATGTGTGTGTGTGTGTGTGCGTGCCATCCGCTACACTCATGCAACCTGCCTTGGCAATGCGTCTCCAACCTGTGCCAGGCACTCACCAGCCAGAGAGTACCTAAGCTTGGTGCACTCGACTATCATGGAACCTGGTTGTTTTTTGTGTGGCCGTGAGCTATCATGTCTTACTACGTGCTACGAATCCTGTAGTGTCCTATGCAATAGTCTAATTGGGTTAAGCCGATTCTGGTGAGCACCTGCGGCCAGGGGGCATCCGACACCATGGCGATGATGCGGCGCGCTCCCAAACGAGAAGCCTCAGCTTCTTCCGGGGCTAGACACTCACGACTCCACATTGCTTCACGGGTAGCATGGAAGAATATCAATGTGTTGACACAATCCGGAACCATACCGTAGTCAGATCATAGAACCAAAGTATGTCCCAGCATGTTGTTGCATGTGTTCAGACAGTCTGAACGGAGGTTCGGCACAAGTGGCTCGTGTTGCCGGAGGGCTTGAGTTGGGGCTTCGCCGTTTCATAGCCTTTTAACTTTCAAGGCTACTGAACACAGCACTGGAAGAAAGCAGGGCAAAGAAAGAGTGCAACATAGGTCTATGGCAGGGCTCTGTGGCACTTGACCCGGATGTATCAACGAAGAGGCCTATGGTTCCAAGTTGAGAGTCGTGTTGTCATCCGGTGCCCACGCAAGATCCGAAGCATCGCCGGCAATGGCCACGTCCTCGGCTCCAGGTTTGCAAAGACGATGCTCTCCGAGGGTCCAATTTAAATAAATCTGATTATCGACAAACATGGCTCTCGGTGGTTCTCCGGGTTTTGGATCCTCTGCCGGACTTCTAAATCAGGAATTGCCTCACCTTACACCCAAAGTCACCCCTTGCGCCGATTCAGTTTGAGTTCGTACTTGTGGTGGCTCGGAGGCAGCGCACACAGCGTCAGGGCCGAACTATTCGTACGTTCTCAAGTCTTCTGGCGCGCCGCCAGCGGGCGCCCAACTTCGCTAGTAGCAACACAAGTAATTCTGTGAGGCCGCAATACTGTCACATGTTGGAACACTAGGATCTCCGGCACAGTGCCCTATCGAATTTTATGTTCGAACTGATGTTCTGCAATTGGCATTGGTTCGAGCTGGTAGTACCAAGGACAAGATTCCTCGCATCAACCCTGAATCTTCTTCAGGAAAATCAACCCTGCTGGGATGCAGGATTCGGCTCACGCTCGGTATAGCCAGAGTGAGTCATGCGAGATTTTGACCCGGGACCCGACTGATATGAAAGAGCCGGGCAACGGTGAGGCGCGAGAAGCTTTCCTCGCTATTGTAGATGCCCAACCGATCCTGCTTTCGCTTCTGATCCCGGCTCCAAGGCTTCGTGATTTTTCATTCTTCCACCATAGTTTCGATTTTCTGGTTGCCATCAAAACCCCGCGACAGTGATGCATCACACAAGGGCGCCCTATCAGGATGCAAACGGTTGTGAAGACAGTGGGATTGCTAGACCCCTGACCCTAAGACCTCACCACCGCGAACTCTTGGTCCTGAACCCCAGCTTCATCTCAAGCAGAATGCCACAATCCCCCATCCCTGGCCCGCCCCCGCCCGCCCCCACACTTGACGAGCCACAGATCTATCGCTGCACTGCGTGACCCGATGAGGATTCGGATGCACGAGAAGGGCCAGAACACAGAAGCGCGCTCAAACACTACGGCGTCGGAAACTCACGACAACATGTGACAATACAAGTTAAACAGGTAAAAGGATGACTGCATCGCTATATATAACATAACGATCCTGCCGCAATGTGATACTACAGACTTCTTCAACGTTATGATACGAGGTCTGCTGCACGAAAAGGCAAACAGCCCGCAAATTAACGCGAGGTCCTTGCAGTCTTTCCGCCGGAGAACAGCCAGCCAGCAAGCATCCCGACTGAATGCAAAGCCGCGGCGTGGAAATTTCGGATATCGAATCTGAACGGCCTCAGTGGGCATGGAAGCGGCTGGGGCTACGGAGAACGCAGGCCTTCGCCAGCCTTTGTTAGTTAGCGAGGCAGAAGGGAAAAGAAATGGAGACATCAGCGAGCGACAAAGACCTTGCAATTTGTGCAACAAGAGTCCTACTGCCTGGGACCTTGAGCCCGCTTCCAATCTCGATAAAGAAACTCCAGCACTCTTGTCCCGGTCCCGCGTCTGGGTTACCCGACAGAGGCTCCCTCCTGCAGCGGCCAGATCGACAAATACAGCCTCGACCACGGCACAAGTCCGTCCGTGATCAAATCGGGATCTAAACTGCTACCAGCACACTCAACGAGTGGACCGAGGGGCTGGAAGTCCACGGCCACGAGCACTCGATCCGTGCCAGGGCCCCAGCGAGCGTGAGCAATGCCTGGGCTTTCTCAATGTCTGCGAAGCCTAGCCCTGTGGCCCAACATATTTGCGAGTGCGATAACAAAATCCTGGTTCCCGATCGAAACCTCCCCGGCTAGCACTTCTCGTGGAAGCCCTCTTAGTCCCCCAAGATCTTCACCCATTTCAACGATGTCATTAAGGCTCTGTCTGGGCACCAAGGCGCCTGCAAGACCTTCGTAGATTCGGCAGGTCCATTCGCTGTCCCTGACATGTTTGCAAGTTGAGTGTCGGGCAGACGTCTACCGTTCTGGCGCACTCGTCCGCGAAGGGCAAAGCTCGCGCTCTGAACCAGCAACTGCGCTGTCGCCGATGCATTTTCGTGCCTGAGGCTCCAGATCTGAAGCAGACCTTGCCGCGCAACCTCCGTCAGCAGAAACTGCGAGTCTGGCGACCACTCGATCCTGCCACGTGGCCCTTTGTTTTGCAAGCGAATTCTTGCAAAGCGGTCAAAAAAACGACGAGCAGCCATACTGTGCTTTGGAGTCTATTTGTTCACTGGCTTCTCCTACAGGATGCAAGGGCGATTCTCAAAGTTCGCACCCTGTTGCTCACAAGTCAGCTGTGATCAGTCCTCTCGACTTTGTCGATGCAGATGTAAACCTCGCATCGGCGGGCACACACCAATTATCCTCAACTCCAACACAATGAGGCTTACTCCAAAGCTCCTTGAAACTCCGCAAGCAGAACGGACAGAGGATCGGCCACGCAGAAGCCATTTTTCGACCTTCTCGCGTTTGCTCGTCAAGGGTGCAGCAAGCGTGGCCAACCACGCGGCTGCACCCAAAGGCTTTCCAAAACTGTCAAGGCCAGCGTTGGCACACTCACGGTCATGGCGGTGAAGGAGGAGCTGAGCCTGAGAGCATGCCAATGATGCCGCTGCCCTCCGCAAGGGCGAAGATGAACTGAAAGGGCTTTGCGTTGTCCATCTTCATCATGATCTTGATATCATCCGGGAGGTTCTTGACCTCCACGGACTCGACGCTTACCAAGTACTTGTTCGTGGCGCTGAGAAGTTCCACGCCCAGTCCAGCCAGCGGGTGCCCGGCAAAGTTCTCGAGGTGATGCTGCTGCGCCAAGAGCTTGTACTGCTCTTGCAAACTTCGGAAGGTCATGTTGAGCAAGGGAACAGAGGCAAAGAGACCCTGGACCATCTCCTCGTCATAGGCCATCCGCACATCCATGGAGCCACCCGCAAAGAGCTGCACCAGCTTCTCGACCATTGCCTGGGTATAGTCGTGGCCCACCTGGTGCTCTGGGCACATGGGCGCACAAGTGAAATTGTAACGGCACTGGGCATCCTTCCAGGTGCCTTCAGAGTCAGAGGAGCCATCCTCGTCATGAAGGCAGTGGGCCAAAGAGCAGCACATGCCCTCATCTTTGCCCAAGCATGGAGCCTCCATGGTTCCGCAGAGGCTGGAAGCTGTTGAAGGCCTCTTCTTGATGCGATCGAGGATGGCCTTCTCGACGGCTTCCGTCAGCGTTGCATCCAGCATCATTCGAGTTCCTGTCTTAGCCTCTGTCCATATCGAGTCATCCGGGTGCGCCAGCATCTGCTCGATGTTGTTGTTCGCCGACACGGTGAAGGTCACATGACCGACGTGGCTCATGATCATCTTGATCTGTGCGTCCACGGCAGCTTTGTTAGGGGTAGGCAGAGGCCGGCTCAAGATGCTGACCTGGCTGCCATAGTTCCGGACCTCTGCGACGGGGCCCATGTTCAAACGCGCAAGCAGGCCGTTGCATAACTCCACGAAGCTAGCGGCTGCCTCTGCGTCGGTGGCTGTGACGTTCAGTTCGATTCGGTAGCCGGCTGAGGGGTCGGAAGACGCTTTCTCTCCATGGAAGAACATGTAGGAGATGTTTTCACTGGTGTCGAAGTGGCCCAAACTAGGGCCCATTGAAATTGTAGCCTTCATCGGGATCAACTTCTGCGGCGCACCGGGCAGTACCTCAGGGAGCTCCTCCTCGATGGACTCCACTGCATGCTCGATCGGTGCTTCAGCCTTGAGAAGTGTTTTCTTTAGCGCAACTCTTATGTTTTGCACTGTCTCCTCTGCCGCTGATGCTTGGTGCATGAGTTTCAGCACGCCGAGATCCTGGAGCAAGCTTCCCAGCACTTTGAATGGATGAACGTCTGCAAATGCCATCTGGACCTTCACACCGGGCAGGTTCTTGATCGACACAGAATCCAGCGTGTCCAAGTCAATGGTGGCCCCCTCCAAAACATCTGCGAGCGGGCCCAACCAGGGCTGCTGGGCTGTATTCATCGACATCTTCACATGCTCCAGGGGAACGGACAGCTTGGTGACGACGTCATTGAAGCTCATGTTCAGGAACGGAACGCTGCGGAGCAGCTCGCGCCGCTTACTGTCGTCGTATGACAAACGAAGGTCTGAGGAGGCGCCCTTGAACATGGAAACGACACTCTGGACCATCTCCTTGGTCGCCTGCTGTTTCATCTGGAACCTTTCCTTGCAGTACTCCCAGCAAGCGGTGCTGTTGAAGAGGCACTGATCTTCCTGGTAGCGCGGGTAGTTCGACTCAGGCGACGTCGGCTCGAGACAGCTGTGAGTGCTGCAGCACGGGCCCTCCCACGATTGGTACCTGCATGGGCTCTCCCCCACACCGCAGGTGCCCTTGTCAACTGAGGGCCCGGAGGGGTCGTACCGGTGCGCGTACTCGGTGAGTCTCGCCGCGATGACCTCCTCGAGGGCCTTCGTCAAGGCGACATCCATCTCAAAGCGGAAGCCCTGAAGCACCTCCTCAAGGATGGGCCTGTCCTTGTCCTCCAGCAGCGTGTCTGCATCCATCAGGGTGGACTCCGTGTAGTTCATGTGCTTCAAATGCCTCGCAAACATTTGCACGGCCCCATCCGCACCGGGGGGCAGAGGTCGGTGGGCGCTGAGGATGGTCAGCTGCTCCTCCCAGCAGTACATCTTGAACAATTCGGGTGGGTTCAGCGGCTTCAGCGCCTGCATCAACTTGTCGACTTTGGAAGTGAAGGCATTGCAGCTGAATCCATCGATGGCAGACAGGTTGGCTTCCAGCCAGTATTCTCCTGTCGAGTCCGATTCTTCAGCACCTTCCGTCGTGATGAGGTAGTTGACGGAGGCCTTTGGCACAATGTCATCGAGAGTGGGGCCGATCTGGTTAACACCGGACACTGTGGCCCACGTCTCGGCTTCTGCCTTCGGGGCTGCGGTGAGGCTGACGTCGACGTCTTCAACGATCTTCTCCACGGTGCTCTCCGCCTCCGTCAGGCCATCGCCACCTTCCGTGCTGAGGTGGGCCTCATTGATGCCACTCCGCCTTCCGGCAGAAGTGAACACCAAGCAAGAACAAGCAATAAGCGCCGCGATCGCATTCATGACGATCCAGGCGGAAAGGATTGCGCAGAAAAGCGGTGAGTTTGAGCTTTTGGATACACGGGTCTGTCTTGAGCCCAGACATACGAAGCGCGCTCCTTCTCACTCCGTACGGACCAGCCTGTGGCCCGAGACCCGTGCAGGCTCGAAACGACCGTGTTCGCGAAGCATCCCTCAAGTCATGCCTCCGACATCTTTACCTGTGCGGGATCACCTGGGTGTCAGATCCTGTCAAGATCTCGGTATTGCATGCCGAGCAGCTTGGACAAGCTTCAAGGAATCGGGCTCACGCACTTGGACGCGGTTCCTGCACATTGCACAAGTTGGGGTAAAGTCGAAACATGAACTGGTCACGGACACACACAGCCCCAATCGTGTTCCGCTTCGGGAGTAGGACGCATTCTTGACAGACTGTGACCCGGAGGTCTTGTTAGGACAGGCTTCCTTTGGGATACCGTGGTGCGCTTAAACGTTTACCCTGCGGCACGAGCTGCAACAAGAGAATCTCTCAAGCAGGGCCACGAAGTGCCGCCAAAGGATCTTGTCTGCCGCAGCCACATACTTGGCATTGGGGGACCACTGTGCCAGAGTCTGTCCCGCAAGCACGTCGGAGAAGTCCATCAGCGGCAGGCAGTCTGGCTAAACACAAACAGGCAGCAGTCCAAGAAAGAAACCTGGTGTAGAAAGTTGCAGCTGTATGAAGCTGAGTGCGAACGGCTCGCTCCGTCGTATCAGCATCACCTCATGTACTCTGGTTTCGGCGTGATCCTCCCCTACAGCCTCGCAGTGTCAAGGCGTCGCTGTTGGAACCTTTGGAGAGAACGCAGTCAATCCCCTCAACCTACACTTGAGGCTCCTGGCCCGGGCAGCTTAAAGTAAAAACCCATGAATTACATTGCCCGACTGAGACAAGCGGCGGCTGAGGCGACTTTACGCTCAAAACAACAACGGCACTGTGGTGTAAACACGAGTCGCACCCCAAAGCGTGGGTGGGACTGCGGCGGCAAGAGCACGATATTGGAGCGGCAGCACGATTTCGGGCGTCTGGCACACGGGACTGATGTGCACCCAAAGACGCACGGTACTGGGGCCGTGTGGGCCTCATAGTGTATGACTTTAGCGACTTCGACGAGTTTCCATCAAAATGCGCACGACACTGCGGTGGGAGCGAAATTCGTCAAGCTGGGAAGCGTCGAAGTCTTGGATTGTGCGATGAATTCGGCGTGCCGGCGACCAGGCCCGAGAAAGAACGCACAATGTGCACCGCGCCGCAGCGAGAGGGTGCACCTCCGGGGGCGCTACTCGCGCGAGCAGCAACCACAAAAACTTTAGCCTAAACGTGAGAACTCCGCACATTACGCTCTCACAACTCGGACAAGCAAGCCTGTTGATTGGTTCCAAAACGGGTTGTTGTGCCATCATCATGTCGTCATGGCCAGTCAAACTGTCATGGTGTGCTTCCGAATGTCCCATGGGCATGTCAAGCCTGTCTCAACCTAAAAAACTGAGCCGTAGTGGCTGCAAGAATAATCATGAAGCATAGGTCCCTGCATGTTCGATAGGTGTCAAATGCTGAACTTGAGCGGGTGGTTCATGGTGGCTCCCTCTGGAAAGGTGCTTGTTCGACGGATGCACACGCTTAAATTCCAAAACTGATACAGGTAAGATTAAGAACACAAGTTCAGCACCGAACGCAGGTGTCTAGTCTGCGGCTCTACACTTTGAGAAACATCTTCGCCAAGGGCCTCGTGCGCATCTTCAAGATACTTGCAGTCCAACAAACTATAAAACAAAGAAGCCTCCGTCTAGCCAAAGCCTCCACTTGCCACGACATGGCAATCAAGCCCTCGCTCTCTGCCACCTAGGACCGTGCCCTGAACTCGGCTGCGCTTTCTTTCTACTCGCAAATGCGCACGGGAAGGCGCAGGAAAATCCCGCAGGGTTGGGTGCGTCGACTGCGCACATCCAACCAATGCAGGAGCAGAGCGCAGAACCCAGATATCCCAGCTCCGGCCAAATGTTCGTGCAAGAGGACAGGCTCTGTAATGTCGGCTACTGGACCACACGATGTTGCCGTTGCACGCGCCGACTCCGCAGTCGATACGGCTCTAATCTCGGTTCTGCGTTCCGCCATGAGTCGAATGTGGCAGCCACAGACTTGATGCCGTGGCAGGGGCTTGCCGTCCGAGATCCGACATGACTTTGGGAAGAAAGACTCGGTGTTGCGGCAAGGGATCACATCTCGGATGGCCGCCCAACTAGGTACAGCTGAGGACAGGTGCCAAACTGCTGTCCCACAAGGGGCAACGTGTCAAACTTTGCATGCCCCATCTGTGAAAGGCATGCTGTAGTCAACAGACATGCCGAAATTGGGCAGGTTCCTTCCTTTCCAGACATTGGGAAGAGCCCATAGGGGCTGTGACGTCTGCTCCAGCCGGCCTCCGGCCATCCAAGCTGTGTGCAAGGAGCTCTTGTATTCCGGCCTTCACTCCCTACATACGCCTGGAGACTGCCGTCCTGTTCACAATGTGTGCCCGTGCTACAGGTGCTTGTGGTGCAATTGGACATCGTGCTAAGTGCTGTTCTGCTACCATGCTAGGGCGAAAACTTGGATGGCATCCACCGTGCTCCAAACAGAGCAACGGCGCGCTGCAGTAAGCCAGGCCAGGGGCCGCCAGGGTGACCATGAGCCCAATACGTAGCCAAATGGTCTTGGTCACTTGGTCTATACAGCGGAAGTTCGGAGCTGGGGGCCGTGAAAGCATGTCCAAAGTTGCGTGTCAGACCGCACGGATCCCACGGTTCACGAAGTATCTCGCTCTAATGTTTGAAGCCTGGTTGCAGAGTTCCCCCGGTTGTTGGCTAGATTGCTACAGTACTCCTTCTTCTAAGGCGAAGGGCTAGATGCGTGCAGTGCTTGTCTCACACAGAAACACAAACAAACGCTCGCACGCAGAGGCAGACACGCACACACACACACACTCACGCACATGTATCTGTACATATACATATATATATATATATATAGGTATACATATATGAAAAAGACATAGACATATACATATACATATGCATGTACACATGCACATGCACATATTATATATATATGTGTGCATGATTATATACACATACATATGTATATACACACATTGAGTCGATGCTGCACCAAGGAGCCGTCGACTCCAGACCCACAGCTCTATCCTGCGCATGCGTGTTCGCGAGTTTTGCAGATTCTACTTCGGGTGTATGTGTGTGGCTGTGTTGGCTTGGCACAACTGACCTGAAGTTTGTTGCAAGATGCAGTTCAGCGCAGAAGAAAACTTAGGCGACGATGGCGACATCCCAACAAGCTCCCCACAAAGGTGTGTGCTTAGGATTCTTTGGATCGGAATGCACTCAGCTACGTAGGCTCCAATGGCTCGACAACATGGTGGATTGGCTGCCTGCGCTTCTCGCAGGCAGTTAGCTGGTCTGCGAAGGCCAGCGGACGGCCATTTTTAAAATTGGGAAACCATGTAGAGCCAAGGTTGGCAACGGGCTTGACATCTCATTTTTTGCAGAACATTTAACGATGCAGTAGCAGGTCGCTCCTGTCAGAACACATTGTCAAGCCCCCGTGTGTTGTGACGCTTCCCCTTCGGGGTGCGAACATAAAACTCACAGATGTCACAGAACCCACTTCACGTGACTGTGTTTCACTGTTCATATACTATTCGCACTAGTACCACCGCTCGTGAAATAGCTGCTTTCGTATTTCGTGCCGCAAGTATGGCTGTGCTAGCTGTTCATTTCCGAGCCACATCCGTCCAAACTGACCAATGGAGAAAACCGTGCTAGTGCTAACAATAGACAAGACATGTGCTACGGTGACAGAGGTTTGCAGTTGAGCTGGCAGTGGTGCCAACGGTTGCGCGGAGTTGGTGGTGCTGTTGTTGGAAACAGATACTTCCATGCTCAGCAGAATTCCATGCTCAGCGTTGCTCACATCCGACCAGTACATCATGATAACGCAGTATTGAGGTCAAGAAGCTAAGCCCGAAACAAATCGACCCTAAACCCTAATTGAAGGATCATGGAACTTGATAAGTGAGGTTATAAATAAGTCAACTACGCTTATACATAGTTATAACCCCAATTAAGGTACTTACAAACATGACCCTCCAAGTACACCCTAACAAGCCGAAGCCTGAGAAGCCACCCCGACCGGGGAAAACGAAGGCTCCCAATGATTCGACTTGAAGTTCAGCTGCTTGGATTCAAAGACGCCCTAAACACGGTTTAGGGTTTAAGGTTCAGGGTTTAGGGTTTAGGGCCTAAACCCTGCACCGTGCATGAGGACGTCTTGACAATGGCCCAAATCCAAACCGAATCGCGACCGCGCTCTGAACCCTACAAGTCAAAGCTCAGATAAATTGGGGTTTAGGGGGTTTAGGTTTAGGGTTTAGTTCCTTTTTGGGATTACCTTATAGGATTCTAAATATGGGTCCATCCTGGAGTGGCTTGACATCCTGCTTTAGTTCACATGCACTTCGCCCTGCGGCTCTGGTTGACGCCAAGATCTGGATGATCCCTACATGTCAGCTCCCCAAACGAACTAGAGCCGCGAAGGTCCAGGTAAGCCTTCCGGCCATGTTTATGGGCGAAAGCCTCCTGCAGGGAAGAGCGTGCAAAGTTCGAGTCCTCCGGACATGAGGAGCTCTGGGTCCTGACGTGGCTCTCGGAGTTCTGATGTACTTGCTCTCCAAAGACCAGAAGGGGCTAAAGATAACGGCTAGAATGCTTAGGAGAGGAAAGGGGGAGTGCAGGTTACTCTTTGCGATGCGGCTGGGAGCTTCAGAAAATTCTTGAAAGGCAGTTCTACTTGAAGTCTATCTGCTGAATCTACTGTACATCACCTCCACAACTCGTGCCGAAGAAAACGTTGTGGGATTATTTTGCGGTCACGTGCTGACCCATTATGGTGCCACACTGTTGTCGTGAAGGGCTTGACAGTTACCAATAGTGCGATCCCTGAGCCCCTTCTCGACTCTGAATCATTGAATGCCTCTCCCGGATTTCTTCAAGCGCCTCGGCAAAGCTCAAGCCCTCCCACAACCCGGGCTTTCAGAGACCGAGCTGCTCAGGCCACAAAGCTTCCAAGATGTCTCCGGAAGGACTCAAAGGAGACGCGTTGCCGCCCTTCTCCGCCTTGGCTGCTTCTGCAAGGGGTCCCTCTACACCCGCAAAAGCTAAGCCGATGAAGCCCCAAACCCCATCGCCCCCGATTCCCGCAAGCGTGTTGAGGTTCGAGAGTCGCGCTCCGTGGCTCATTGGAACGGTTCGTGCCGGGTGGACAAGTGCTTCTCGGGCCCTGGGCGCTGGAGTCGCCAGCAAGGGGGCGAGTTTTGGTGCGCAGACGTTGGTACCCCAAGATTTCCGCGAGAGGACTAGCCAGACAGGAAACTACTCATGCCGGCTCTTGCTTTGAATTCTGGCATAACAGCTCAGGCTCGCGCTAATTGCGTCGAAAGCCTTCTGTGCAGACCGCGCGGCCTGAGGGTAGTGCTTGAATTTTGAAGCGACTGTTAAGCCCTTTTCCCAGAAGCAAGTGGCCATCGGCTGAGCCAGCTTATCAGGAGCAAGACTGCGTGGGAGAAGTGGCGCAACAGCTAGACCAGGAGTGCCAGGATAACAAACTAGCCTTCACATCCAAGTCTTCCAGCAGTGGTGTTCGTACATCCACTGCAGGTTGAAACGACTCGGCCATTGTATCCAACATGGATGTTACAGCCGACCTTCTCGCGCCGATTGGCATCGACCTTGTCCTGCCCGTCATTCGAAGTTCACGAAGTTTGCTTTTGTTTCACTGACTGGGGGCTTCAGGTTTCGGGTGTAGGCTACAGCGCGTGTTTACAAGTCCATGCGTTGGAAGAAGACATTTGGAAGATGTTGCAGCCGAGGCAGCTTGCCGAAGAAGTCTTGTTGAACTGCAGACATGTGGGCACATGATTGTGGCTTGAAGGGTAGGGGTGACTGAGAAGCTTAAGCCTTTGCATCGAGCTGATATGAATGCCTCTGTCACGGTGAGTCTGTGCCTGAAACCATGACCATCCACTACCACCCCCGCTTAAAGCTGGCAGATGTACAAACGGGGAGGTATGAGCAGCGGCAGAACCTGCAGCTGAACCCAACATCCCAAGGCCCTTACAGCGCTGAGTCTCCCCAGAAAACCCTCCAGAGTTCCCAGAGAGCCGAATACCCCTTAAATAAGGAATATACCTTAAAGGCCTTAAAGTATAGGGACCTTAACAATATGATTTAAGGTATATGCCTAAGGGGTATTGGGCTCTCTGGGTTCCACGTGGCTCTTGGAGGATCCTCTGGCGTGGAGGACGCCTTGGATCCTCGCTCCAAGAGCCGCTGGAGCTCACCTGGGAGTGGAGAAAAAGGCCACGTGCTTTCTGGGTTAGGCGGGAGTTTAGGGTATTTAGGGCTTCTATAAGGCTTCCATAAGGTATATAGACCTTCTATAAGTTAGGCGTGCATGGTGAACTTAGCAGAAGTGCAACAGAGAAACCCTGGCTGATGGTCGTATCTGCCATTGTTTCTTCTACCGACCAATAGCCTGCAAAACCATCCAAGGAGCAACACGACCCCTGAATGGCCCCATCTGCAGCGAAACTCCGAACATTCGTCGAAACATTTTCGGGTAAACCAGTTCAGAATGTGGACCAGCGGAGACCAACAAAGCCAAATCCCCAAATCAAGGATGTCATCTCCAGTGCGGATTCCGATCGCATCTTGCCGCCTGCTTCGCCTCCAAGTCGAGTCGAAGTTCCGCGCGATTCTACGTTAGACATGGCCCCCTGTTATGTTGCTACCTTTCGTCTCTATTGTACTATGCCTCTAACAAGGCTCTCCTCATTGTGATTGTTACATAACGAGGTACAAAATGGCATTTCGTTGAACTACTTCATGATTTGAACAACGTGTGTTTTTTGTGTGCGGGGGCGCGGGAGCACGTACGTAAAAAGGCGTTGCATACGTGCGCTTGTGTGCGTACACGCATGGCCAGCTCTGTGCTGCAGGCAGGCGACACCGACTCACATAGCCATCGCCGTTGGCCTGCGAGACGTGGCATAGGCTACTCAAGGCGGGTGAATAGATATGTCTGTGACACAAGCTGGCCCAAAGCCGGAGCTCTCTCACTGGCTGCTACCGTCATCCACCAGGCCATGTACATAAATCTGATCCAGGGCAAGAGGCGTCTAAGCGATTGAAGCTGCTGCGCAGGTGCTCGTCGTCTATGAGCTCCTGTCTCTCATTATGATTGTTTTAGAGCTCTGGGATTTGTGCAGCCCTTGGGCAGGCATAGGCATGGGGTCCTAGTACGAATACTACATGCTGGGACAAAATGCACAGCACAGACCAGGTTTCCTGCTTGAGGGGGGCTCTTCGACGAGGGCTGAGATGAGATGAGCGCGTCGGTTAGGCTGAGTCTCTAAGCCAGCACCACGCCATGAACAGCAGAAAGGCCCTGAGTTTGTAGTGCAGAAGTACAGCGGCAACGTCCGAAGCTCAGCACATTAACAACCGCTTGCTACGACTTAACCAGGAGCTCAGCCTCGTCAAGGAAAACTTAAATCAGCCTGTTGCTAGTCATCAGCCTCAAGGGCCAGCCGGTATGCCAATTGCCCCTCCATTCTACGCTGCCCTTCCTGGCAGGACGGCGCGAGCGCAGCCACGAAACGCGAGAACTCGACACGACCGCCTGAAGGAAGGGCCGGTTCGGGAAGGCTTGGGAGGGGCTTTGGGAGCTGCAAGACTTCCAAGGTAAGAATTTTCGGTCAGTTTCCCTGCAAACTCAGTGAAAGGACGCTTTGGGATTGTAGAGGTCATGACACTAGCTGGCACAGGCAGATTCACACACGTGCAATATCGTGCAACACTGCCTCATTGCAGAAGCCACAACAGCGACTTGGCTGCTTAGCTTAGGGAATGAAGACAGAACGACTCCGTTCCTTGTGCAAGCCGTGTAAGCTCTATACCTGCGGCGCAATACTAAGTCGCAACTTCAAACTTACATGAAAACTGCAAGCCAAAAATCTAGAAGCATGTCAACTCTGCCAGCACACTCTTCGTCTGAATCAATTATTAGACCCCAACAAGCTCAGGCATCAATCACCAAAACCGCACGCACTGGATCCTTCTCTGGCCGCCCAAAGCTCACGTCTGACCAGCTGATAACACGCAATTAAAGGGGACAAGGCTGCTCGATAGCTCATGCAATAGAACCAGAACCAGCATAAACAAGACTATCTCAGTTAGGACCAAAATCCATGGAGCGACTTCCGGAAGACGTGAGTGGAAGCAGCCCGCCTGCACCCTTGGCCAAGCGCTCGGCCGTGTCTGCTGCTGCTGTGGGTGCCAATCCTGAACAGTTTTTGACCTACAGAGTGCCCAGCATGAATCCCGGATCCACCAGCCCGGCAACCAGGGGTTCCAAAACACAGGGGCCATTGGAGAAGGGAGACTTGGCCGGGATTCTCCCGCTTACACTCTCCAATCATGAAGAGCCTTCACACGAGTTACAAAGCCTAAATCTGATTGACAAGCTTGGATTGGGGCAAAAGCCGGCTGAGGGGTGCGGAACCTGCTTGCCGATTCACAACATCTCACAACCCTGTCAAGAACTCACAAGCCTTACGAGTAGGAGGAGGAGGAGGGCGAGGAGGGGCTTTGAATGTGTACAGCGTATAGGGGCCTCGGGTTCCAGCATGCCCAAAATTTTCAGCCTGAGAACTCCAGGCCCGAAACCCCAGATTATACACCATACACCATGATAATCCCTGAACCCTCATATCTGAAGGATTCGAATTCCGTGCAGTTCGGCGGATGAAAGCACGCGGCCTCCCAGCCGCAGGCCCTCGGCCAACTCCGCCTGTTTGCAGATGCGAGCTTTCGGAGGCTTGCAATATAGCATGAAATAGATGGATAGATAGATGGATAGATAGATAGATAGATGGATAGATAGGGATAGACGGATAGATGGATAGATGGATGGATGGATGGATAGATAGACAGATCGATAAATAGGAAGGTAAGTAAATAGGTAGGTAGGTAGGTAGGTAGGTAGGTAGGTAGGTAAGTAGGTAGGTAGGTAGGTAGGTAGGTAGGTAGGCAGGCAGGCAGGTAGGTAGGTAGGTAGGCAGGCAACACAAGTCTGTGTTGCTTG
>CAJNDV010033364.1:90209-102741 GCA_905221635.1 Symbiodinium sp. CCMP2456
CCTCCCTACCCTACCTACCCTACCTACCCTACCTACCCTACCTACCCTACCTACCCTACCTACCCTACCTACCCTACCTACCCTACCTACCCTACCTACCCTACCTACCCTACCTACCTACCTACCTACCTACCTACCTACCTAGGTAGGTAGGTAGGTAGGTAAGTAGGTAGGTAGGTAGGCAGGCAGGCAGGCAGGCAGGCAGGCAGGTAGGGCAGGCAGGTAGGCAGGTAGGTAGGTAGGCAGGCAGGCAGGGAGGGAGGCAGGCAGGGAGGGAGGTAGGTAGGCAGGCAGGCAAGTAGGCAGGTAGGCAGGTAGGTAAGTAGGTAGGTAAGTACGTAAGTAAATAAGCTAGTAGGTAAGTAGGTAGATAGAGAAATAGATAAATAGATATGATGCAAAGCTGAATATAAACAGACAAAACTGTAGATGAAGATGCAGGTAGAGATGTAGATACCGATACAGATATAGATGTGGATTTAGATTTCGAGAGAAACATAGGCAGGAAGTTTCAAAATGTATGTGTATATATATACACACATACATATATACATATTTGTTTTTTGTCCAGTGTTTGTTAATCTTTGTACTGGACTGACATCTACGATTGGCTTTTATATCTAGGTCCATGTTTATGTTTGTATGTATTCACTTGTTGTGCTTGCGTCGCTCCAATACGTCTGTATCCATATATCAGCCAATTTATCTATATACATACATATAAACATATATGTAAAAATGCCTTGCGGTCAAGTTCCGACGTATACTACCTTCTAAATATTCCGGACTGTGAATGCGTTTCTCCATGTACATATATATATATATATGTATATATGTATATGCATATATGCATGGCGCTGCGTAATTCTATATGAAGTATTGTCGTTCGTCCTAGCATCAGTCTGCTGAGCGATGCCCCGGTGCTGAAGAAGCTACTGTACCGCTAAAGGGCCTGAT
The DNA here is from genome assembly GCA_905221635.1 of Symbiodinium sp. CCMP2456. Classification (NCBI taxonomy): domain Eukaryota; class Dinophyceae; order Suessiales; family Symbiodiniaceae; genus Symbiodinium; species Symbiodinium sp. CCMP2456. The sequence continues at coordinate 91,167 of CAJNDV010033364.1, forward strand.
CGAGCATGCCATTCCCGTCTTTGTCCATGGACTCGAAGAGACTTGACATCTCGCCTAGGCACGGCAAACGGCACGGCGGAAACTCGCCAGTACCCCGGGCCAGCCCCTTCCACGAGGCGAACAGAAACCGAAGTCCTGATGACTTTCAATGCCCAGCTGCGCAGCTGCTTCAGCGGAAGCTGGGAGGCAAGGTCCAACAGGACGGCCTGGCGACATCCGTTTGAGGTGTCAACTAGCTGGGCTTAATGCGGACACAAACACAAATCACACAGAGATGTGAACATCTCTACATGCATATATCTATATATACATACACATAGATATACACAAACAAATAAATGTATATGTATATATACATATGTATACAAATCTGTGCACATATGTATTTTGTGGACATGCACACATACACACATGCGTACATACATACATACATACATACATACATACATACATACATACATACATACATACATACATAATTACACATACACACAAACATATGTATTTATGTCTATGTGTACATACCTATGTCTATATCTGCCTAGAGAGAGATTTACATATATATATATACAGTATGTATATATATATATGTATTCATATGTATACATAAATACATGCAGGTAGTTGCGTGTATATATTTGTAGTTATATTTATGTGCGTATATATATATATATATTTGAATATATATATATATATATTTGAATATATATATATATGTATGTATATATTTGAATATATATATATATATATATATTTTTATTTATGTATACATACTGTATCACATGCTTGACTATGTACACCTGCACCATATACCTTTATGTACGACATGTACAGATGTATGCATGTACGTATGTACTTACGGATATATGCATGTACGTGTGCATGCATGTATGAGTGCATGCATGTACGTATGTATGTAGGTAAGTGTGTGCCTGGGCGCACTTGCGAATCTGAATGCGTGTATCCATATTTCCATATGTACATGAAAACATATGTATATACAAATACACTCATATTTTTGCATGTTATTTACACATGCTTTGTACGTGAAACTGGAAGTACTAACTTTACTGTGAATAAACAACTGATACAACATATGTATACATATATGTACATGTATGTGTACCTAACGAAAACAAACATGTATAAATGAAAATAAACTACAGGTATATCTATGTGTGCACTAACTGTACATCTACAAATGCATATGTTTATATATATATATACATACACATATGTGAACATATGTAAATACATCTATGTACCTATGCATAAGATTGCGCACCTCCGAATTTTGGGAGAACATACGTGTGAGCGTGGTAATACGACATAGTACAACATAATATCACATAATATAACTTCAGACCACTTCAGTTAACACAATATATCATAATACAATATAATCCAATAGAATACAACATACTATAACCTAACATAACGTGATAAAGTACAAATGCTTTCAACGACAATCCCCTCTGCCTGAGCCAGCGGGTTGATTCGATGGAACTGCAACAAGCTCTCCTCAAAAGAGAGAAGTGCTAGTTCAAACTCTGTAGGCTTTGGCTCACTCAGTTACCATCGCTTCGCCATTTCCGCACGTTGCATTGTGTCGAGTGTCTGTTCCGTACCCAGCCCTGAAAACATGTGCAATCAAAGGGCACCCAACAGAAGTCCTTCAACATTGAAGTCGAACTATCCGTCTGCAAGGAGCCCCTTTCTGTTCAATTCACTTGGTGCTAGTTGTTGGGCCTGGGATCTTGCACCCGCACACACTCAACAACGAGAGATGAGTGCAGCTGTCTTTTCAAAGCGACGGTAAAAGTAAAGCGAGGGTCGATGATCGCAGGAATCATGAGCCAACTCGCCCTTCTATTTCTCGCACAATCTCGAAACGTCAGCGATGCGATTAAACCTTACGTTCCAAAAGCCTTCCCTGCCAAGGCACAAGTTGGTGCTTCGAGAAGCGGCTGGAGGTTCTGGATAGCTCCAGCCACTGATGACCTTGAAACTTGAAATCTAAGAAGCAAACGAGTCATAGTTCAAAGAATTGCTTGCGGTGATGGTGATGGTGATGGTGAGATAGACTCTTACAGTCCAACAACACTCGGGGTGCGTGCTGCGATTAGAAAGTTCATCAACGAGCCTCCTTCCTAACCGGACGTAATATAAGTATGACACATGAACGGATTTGAAAGCTGATTCCGCTGCAGGAGCAGAGGCATTCATGTACTAATTAATGGCTCGGCTAGACTCAGAAGAATTCGGAGTAGTGTTGATGAAACACGATGTCGTGCCAACATTCAGAAGTCAGCTGAGCCCAGTTAATCGAAGATTGACGGTGGAAGGAGCAATGAAGGGATTCATTCACCTGCCAAACATGCGGATAGGAGTCTACTCCGGATAGAATGACAGTTGCCGCAACGAAAACGAGCTTTCTGCTGCATGTTCGATTTATACAAGTCGGCAAGTAAGCACGACGGACAGATCGGGGTGCAGTTGTCGTCACCTGCAGCTCTGTGCGCTAACCAACAAGGGACCACTGCGGATGCACGACCGCTTTGCTCGGTGCCATGAGGGTGCAAGGTGAGTTGGTTGTCACAAACAACAATGTGGTGCTCCTGTTCGCCAGGAGTCTGTGGAAGCAGGTGAGACGGCCACGCTCCAGGCTAGTGCAACACGTGGCTCTCCATCGACTTATCCGATCAGTCAAGCCGGCACACATTGGTCCCTGATCCCTGGTTCATCTGGCTCTGGACTCTGCAGCTGGATCTGCTTCGAACATCTATGAAGTCTTCAACTCACAACTTCCTGGACACTGCGAAGTGTTCTTCAAGCAATTCTGCACTTGGCTTGCGCCCCGGCACGACGCCTGCACATGCCAGCAGGCTCGGTGCTGTTGTCGCTCTCACGCCTGGCAAACTGTCGAAGAGCGGCCTCTGCTTGATTGGGATCGTCATCCAAGCAGTTGTACATGAAGTGCTCACCCGCTTTGGGCCGGGATGAGGCCTGGGCCGGCGCGTCCTGACGGCATGCTCCGTGCTGCAGCAACAAGGTCACACACTGTCCCCGAGCAGAGTCCAAAGCTGAACCCCAGCCCGGAGCAACGTAATTGGGGTCTGCCTGCGCCTGCAGCAATACTTTCATGGCCGCGCTGTGGCCGTAGTGGGCGGCTAGAATGAGAGGGGACACCTCATCCTCGTTCACGGTCCGAGGGTCGGCCAAAGAAGCAAGAAGTGTTTGGATGACGTCACTGCTCCCACCGCTGGCTGCATGCAACAAGGCGTCACTGCCGTCTTCGGAGCGTACAGTCAGGTCCGCTCTCGCCTCCAAAAGCGCAGCGACAACTCCGACGTGACCGCCACGGGCAGCAACCAGAAGTGCGGTGCTGCCGTCGTAACTGAAATACGAGTCGGGGGACTCTCCTCTTGCAAGCTCCTCCCGGACATCTTCCAGTTTGCCACGGCGGCTGTACTCGAACAAGGCCCGACCCTCTTCAGCCATGACGCTCTGCTACTGATTGCTGAATGATGCAGCACACGCTTGTTGCCGCACTGTGTACGGGGATGCGTGGTGGTGGAGGAGGGTGATGCACAGGACCGTGAGGAGCCAAGCTCAACCGTTGGGAATGTTGGTGCTAAGTTGTCGATTTCTGGCTGTGCCGACATGCTCTGAGCCCCGCACGGAATGCGACCCGACGCTATCCACATCCACTATCCATGCCAGGCGAAGCAACGGCAATCACTCAGGATCGGGCAAAGCACGTTCTGCATCGAGGGCCGAGGCTCCTGCTGCATTGAACAACTGCCCCATAAGCCGTAGTGATTCTTGATATAGCACCGACATGCACCGACTATCCATTGCAGTATTCTTAGCCACTGATGCCTCGGCATCGCCACCTAGCATTCTCGTAGCCCTGCACACTTGAAGGATAAGGATACCTGTGATGAGTTAGCATCCTCGAACCGCATGAATCGCGAGAAGCAGGAAGCCCCTAGGTCGTAGTCGTGGCACGATACTGTAACACAAGTCCATTCCATGATTCCGCAAGTCACATGTGCTCGCGTCTGCTCATTGCTTGTGCCTGCTATTGCCATCCCCTGGTTGTTGCTTGCATTGACTTAGTAGTGCTAGACTTATAGCCTGCAAGGACTAAGGCTGGCAGCCAGCAGCCGCACGGGAAACTAACTTCTTCCTTGTGAGATCAGCCAGGGTAGCCTCACTGTTGCACTGGTTGGTCTTGCCCCCTTGTGATGTTACCGGCTCGCCTTTGCTACTACAATGTGACGAGACAACAAGATCACTCCATGACCGTGATACGGGAGTGCTATGACATGCTACACCAATGCAGTACTATCTTGCTTCGCTGCTTCACTGCAACGACACTCTGCTGCGATGTTGCTTAACTGCCAAGTTATGGTGATACTGCATCACTTCTGCTCATTCTTACTGCATGTCCTGCACCATCGCGGCTGGGTTTTGGCAATGCTGCAGATTCAATACATACTTACTAACACGGCTGCAACAGCCGCCCGCTCCTTCTTCAAGCCTCGACGTTTTTGAAGCTCAAGGTAACACACTTCAAAAACTCCAACCGCCGCCCCTTCTTCTTGCAGTTCCCATCCTTGTCGTAGGTGAGCAGCAACGTCAGGAGGTTTCGCACATCTTCGGAGCACTCGAGCCTCGCGCGAGTTGGGGCTGGGGCCGTGGAGATGGGATAGGAATAAAAAGGCAGAAACAGCTCGAATCAGGAGGACCTGGTGCACCATGTACTGCAACTGCGCTACGCTGCAGGGCTTCGGATGGGAAGGTGACGACTTGGGAGTCAACTGTCAAGCTTGTTCGCTTTTCCTTTTTGAGATTCGGCGCCGAGATTTCTCGGGCTGGAGGAAGCTCCGGCCCTCAAATCATTCAGCTCCTTTCCACAGCTTCTGCATTCTGCGTGGAATGGGCAAATGCAGCTGCAGATAAACTTCAAACAAGCTACCCGAAAACGGTCCCACTCAAGGCCCCGGGCTGACTGCCCTGCAAGATCTACTGATGCTTGCAAGTGTGAAACCGGTGAACAAGTTACACTGTAAGCAGTGAAATCCAAACAAATGACTAGTACCAATCTACCACCAGAGGCAACAGTAAAGACAAAAAGTAACGAGACGTCGCGACGACTAGGATCTCGCTCCGCCAGGGATTGCGAAGCGCGTTTTTGTTCTAGACTCTACACAGATTCGTCGGAATCTGAATCTAAAAAAGCAGTACCGAGGTCCAGACGACCACAGTCTGCTACGTTCACGTCACCGTGCCGTCAGCATGGCCGGGGCCACCCAATCCTCTCCCTTTGGCACCTTCGGCGCCGTTGGATGCTCTGCGACTGCATCGAAGCTGAGATCCTTGGATGCTCTGAGATGACCATGCGAAAGCCAGCACAGAATGCAGCTAGCAGTCCAAGCCTACGTCGGCCCTGCAGTCCGAAAGGCGTTCCAGCGTGGACTTGAGGTGGCGGGAGTGCACCAGATGTTCCGATTCGGGGGGCAGAAAACCACAGGGTACGAGTGGCATGGCGGAAACGCACGGGATTGTGAAGAGACGAGGTAGCCCAAAAGACACGTACTGTGACAGTGCCCGGGTTTAGAGACTTCAAGTGATTTCAAGGCGGCCAGAATAGCACATTCCCCGCCCGGCCTCCGCCCCGGCACATCCGAAAAGTGCACGGTGCCGCGATGAAAACTGATTCAGCAAGTATGAAAACGGTCGAGCTGGCCTTCGCCAAAGCAGAAAAAAGGGGGGGGCTCGGAGGCGAAGCACGCCTGGGCCGTTTCCTATGCCAGCAACCTGATCCCGCTCCGGGCTCCGGGGTAAGAACTGTAAGAACCCCATACCACTCGACTTGCCTTACCTGAGAAGACGGTTTTAATGTTCTCTACCAGTACCTTACTGCTTTGTGGCAAACCGCAAGTTCAAAGGCCCCTGGACCCGCACGAGAATGCTACCGAGTTGCCTTTGAAGGACACGCAGGCCGCAGCCAGCATCACTACAGCCCAGGCAAGGGCCGTAAAGATGCCAAAGTAAGCCGAAGCCAGACTAAGGCCCGCGAGGAGGAGGGTCACCAGTCCGAACCTGAGGCTGACTCTAGGGGCTTCTGTCCTGGAGCCTCATCTACTGAGTCTACTGCATCTTCCCGGATTACTTGGGCTCGATGCGCTCGCAAAGACTCGCCTAGGGCTTAGAATGTGGGCGGCGAGCAGTATGGCAACGGTCAGAACAACAAGGGCTGAGTGGAAGACTAAGGATTAAGGACAACACTGCGACGTATAGCAAGAGGAATTCGAAGTCATCGGATCCTCAAGTTCGGCTTCCCAAGGCGGACAAGGCACGCCAGGAAGATCAGGACGGACGTGAGGCAATCCAAGAGAAAATGCTGCCGCGGAGCCGCAAAGCGCTCGCACTGCATGAAGAGAAACTTTAAGCTGAACATCACGGCGATACAAAGCCCGACGTTGTGAGCAAGAATATGAGACATGACGACTTGCCAAGTCGCCCCGGCCCCGGCCCCGGCCTTCAAAAGCCCTAAAAGCTCTTCTAGGCTACTGCCCTGCCCCGGGGTCAGGATCACGAGGAAGTAGATGAAAGGCATCTGAAAACTGGAGGATTTTAACAGCTCCTGACGCAGTGGTCCCTGCACGTATGCGTTGAACGCTCCGATGCTTCCATACCATTGCACGATAGACTGATGCACAAACTCCTTGTCAAACGCAACTCTGCACTGAGCAGTTTCCAAATCGAAATGTTCAAGGTTCATCAAGAGCATCTGCTTGCTATACAGGCTGCGGCGCAGGAAGTGTGCACAAAGGATGACCGGCAACAGTGCAAGACACCACTCGACCAGCAGCAGATCCAAGCGCAATGGGAATGCGAGACTCGTCCACAGAATGAAGGCCGTTAATGCAGTAAAGAACCAGAGACACAACGCTGCAGCTTCAACGAAGGAAGGTGCAAATGTGATTCTGCCCTCAGGGTTTGCATAGCGGAACATTGCAATTTCCTTGGTCCGCGTTCGAAAAGAAAGCCAAGGATCTTGTGTCTGGGCTCCGGGTCAAGATCTCAGGAAACCCGAACCACAAAAGTAACACAGATCCCGAACACTGACCAAGTTGCATATACACACCACAAGCGTGTCAGGTACAACGGGCTCCACATCACAAGTAGCTCATCGGACACCTTCAGGAATCCTCCGATTCCATACACACCGCGCTCTTGCAATTCAGAATCCGCCTGGTTAATGCTAACCGCATCCAGGAAGCAGGCACACTGCTTCCTGCACGGCAGATAAGGTGACGCAAAAACGGCCCCCATCACGGCTGCATTGCCCAAGAGCATAACCCAAAATCCAAGTGGGCAGTCGGCCTGAACGACGACATGCTGCGGCACGTACTCGAACGGGAGCTCCAGCACATCCAACATTGACAGTGCAAAAGCCAAGCTGGCCGCACATGTCCACGCAACCAGAACCGCCGGGCTGCCCGAGCGCAGTAGGAGCGACAAGTACTTCCACCTCCAAGAGGATTGCCACGTGTGAGAGAGGAAGACATCAAATCTCTCGGTCGGACAAGATTTCGTCCAGAGCCCACTCCGCCTGTCTTCATCCAGATCCACCGGAGATGTGCGCCAAAGCTGGCCGAAGCGACGGAGCGTCATGTGCAAGGGGATTGCGCGGATGATTTCGGTGTCCACGGTTACTTGCTGCATGTTCTGCATTCTGTCGTACCGGCTGAAATGGCTCGACTGCCGCGTGAGCTGTGACTGGGGCCCAGTTCGGTTGCTCTGCCGCTCATCGGATGCACTCCCCTGCTGCGAGTCGCAAGAGATCCGATCTGCCTCAACCATCTCCTTGGGAGGTTGGGAAATAGAGGACACATCGCCGCTCGCTTCGTGGCAGCAGCCAGCAGCACTGGCCGTGGCCCCCATCACTCTGAGGTCTCACTAGCTTAACTGCTGAAATGAAGCAGCCGCTTGCAGATCGATTCTCGTGATGCTTCTGTGTTCACAACTGGGACATGCCAGGAGATTCGGAATGACAAGGACGAGAAAAACATAACACGAAGAAAAGCAGGCAAACGAAAACGAACAACAGCAGCAGCACGTAACTGCATGCAACAGCGGCAGCAGCAGCAGCAGCAGCAGCAGCAGCGGCCAGAACGACGACGACGGCGAGAAGCAAGAGAGGTTGTGTCAACAAGACTATGACGACTGCTCAGAGAGCGCGCTATCGAGGTCGCTAGCCTCAACTGACACTAACTCACCAACTCACTAGTTCTTTACTTGGCTTGCTGCCTCCACAAATCGGACTCCCGCCTGACCCTGCGCTGTTTCAACCGGCTTGGTTGGACTCGCCCGGCCAGGACCTGACCCTGCCCTGAACACGAAAAAAGCTCTCACTAGCGTTTCGAGTTACATCAGAAGTTCCTGTAGGCTTCCAGCCGATACAAGTAGCCGCTACGAAGAAATCGCATTCATGACTTTCGCGATAGCAGTTGTTTAGAGCCTCTGGCAAAATAGCAGCATAAAAGGGCCCGCGGATGATGGACATCTGTAAGCTCCGATAATGGCCTGGTGAAGTCTGGGCCTTCCTTCTGCCGCGCGATGTATGCCTTCAGCTCCTTCGGGACATCTTCAACTCGCACACGTCTGATCTTTCAACAATCGCCTTTGACGCTAGATGACACTAGGCCACGTGAGTCACAAGCCAAGCCTGCAGCAGCTATCGTGAGCCCTCCAAAGGCTGAGTACACCGCCTCAAGTCTTGCTTGTTCATATCACCCTCGCGTGGCTCCGGGCGGGACTCATCCGGGGGCGGAGAGAACGGATAGAAGTAATCGTACAGCTCCACTTCGCCTTTTCCTGCCAGGACAGAGATCGAGGAGTTTCCCAGACTGGCCTGGCTGAACACGAAACCTGTCGGGGTAGGGTCAACCTGAAGCGGCGGCCGCAAGGGCCTGGGGCGTGGCAGGGCTTCTGCGCGGAAAGGCCCTCCCAACAGCGCCTTCGCCCTTTACATCCTCAAGCCGCAGAGGCTTTCGGCAGAGCAGTGCGTAGAGACAGCAACCTGCGCACGGTTTGCAAGGGTCGATGACGCTCTGCGACTCGCTGCAAAGCTTCGAGGAATGGAAAGAAAGGGTCGCGCCTAGAGACCAGACGTCGCACTTCGCGTTGAAGTTCCCGCGGATCACTTCCTCGGGACCGCAGGACTGCGCAGTGGCAGTGCCGAGGCCGTCTCGACTTGCGCACATTTCCCCCGAACTCCAGGACGCCAGGGTTTTATTTACACTCAGTGCAGAGGTGCTGGAGCCATGGTCGCCAGCGTGCCAGCAGGGTCCGCCGAGCCTTGGAGATTTGGAGCTTTGGTATAGGACAGATTCGGAGATTTGGAGCGGAACGCACAACAAGTTCACAGGGGGCCCCCGTTTCGCGCGCTTCATCGGGCACATGACCCAACTAGCTACAGGACGATCACGACAAAAATGCGAGATACAACAGTGTAGGATGAGAGCCTACCACAAGCATGGCTCGCTGCGCTTTGCAGTGTTTGCAGCAAAGCGTGCGGCATTGACAACTTCCCACACTCACAAGGTTAAACGACAAGGAACTGAAACCGAGACAAACTGCAACAAGACAGAAAGAAGACCTGGGACCAGCAGGAAAAGCAGCAATGACAGCTCAAGTCGAAACATAGTCGGGGTGGCGACGCCAAACCCCGTCGTGCCCTGTGGACAAAACACGGGCACCCTGTTTTGTTCTTTTCTTTTAAAGTACAGCACGTCTTCTGCGTCCCGACACTTACGCGACTTAGCGCACTTCTTGCACTCTGACGATTTTTCCGTTCTCCCTGATCTCATCTTCTTCCCAGATTCTGCCTTCACTCAGTTTTCATTCCAAAGCCAGTCCAAACAACAAGACACCGAAAGTGCCTTGGCGGACCCTCTGACAACATTGTTCCTCAAAGCTCTGTTCACAGGGTCACGAGGTGCACGTGCTGCCCTAAGAAAACCACACCCTAAGAACTAGCAAAGACTGATTGGCGACCCCTTTGCGGCGGGATTTGGGTTGATTGCCTGCCCGGTCTTGCTGTGCTTCTGTTTTGTTCTTGCTGTCGCTGCTACTGTTGTGCCAGCCCTTGTAGCAGGGTCATGTTCACTTTCGTGCTTGATGCTACTGTCGCTGTTGCACTCGCAGGCTCACCAAATGGTTAAATTCCACTAATCATCATTCTGGCCCTATGGTGCTATGACAAATGCTTCCGGCGTTGGTGTTGTTATATGATCGTCGCAATGATCATTCATCATTACTTTCAACATCAACATAGTCACTGCTATTGTCTGGTCGGAATGGGCATGGTGAGCATTCATGCAGCGCTTACCTTTCGGCTTGTTATGGATCTCCCTGTCCCGCTCGCTTCTCCGGTCCACTCTTGCGATGACTATGACTTCTTCTTCTGCTACGGCTACTGCGACTGCTACTGCTGCTGCCACCACCACTGCTACTGCTGCTGCTATTTCCAGTCCACCTGCACCTGCTACTGCTACTGCCGTCGCTGCTTCTGCTGCTACTGCTGCTGCTACTACTGCTCCTGCTGCTACTGCGGCGGCGACGAGGTTCAAGAGGGTGGAGGGCTTCATTGAAAAGGTTTGGCGGCAGGTCTGTTTTTGAAAAGGTTTGGTGGGATATGGTTTGGGGTCGCCTGTGTGTCAAGCTATCGGGGGATTCCAGTTTTCAGGCTTTGTTTGTGTGTCAAGCTATTGGTCCATATTGGTTCTGTCTTTGCTCGAAGGAAGATACTTGAAGCGATCTTGCACACCTTAAAGAAACGCGAGGATCAGGGTGGACACAGCCCCCCATTTGCAAACAGAACGCGTGTATGTTGGGTGTTGAAAAATTAACAACAATTATATGCTTGACGCATTTCTTGTTGATGCTGCGACGTTCTTGAATTGAATTCAAGCCTGCACGGCTTAAACAGGAAAGAGCCCCAAAACAGGTGGAAAAAAAAAACAAGCCCCAGGAATCTGAAACTCTAATCTCTACGCCACGATCAGAAACCACGGCCCAGTTCCAAGATTTTTCGAGTTTGACTTTCGGGTTTTCCGGGGAAGGGTCTTGCAATTTCAGGTCTCGGGCTCCGTTCAGGACCTGAGACTTAGAGTTTTGACTCACAGGCGTATTGTTTGCTCCCTCGTTGATTGTTTTTGTTGCTGGGGAGGGGGGGGTTCTCTGTATTTCCATTGGAAAACCGATATTTCATGACGCAAACAAACCCTAATTGCAAAAGAAGGCAGCAAGCCCTGCACAATACCCCCGTACCGTACCCCCGTGCCCCCGTATTGCACCACCGTACCCTCCAATCGTACCCCGTACCGTACCACCCGCAGCCCCAACCATACCCCGTACCGTACCACCCAAACCCCCCGACCGTACCCATTGCAACCCCCATGCCGTACCTGTACTACCACTACTACTACTACTACTACTACTACTACTACTACTACTACTACTACTAACTACTAACTACTAATAACTACTACTACTA
>CAJNDV010033364.1:102807-117108 GCA_905221635.1 Symbiodinium sp. CCMP2456
CTGCTACTACTACTACTGCTGCCACTGCTGCTTTTACTGCTACTACTGCTACTGCTGCTACTGCTGACTACTGGTTACTACGACAACAAAGACTACTACTACTTCTAGTAGTTCTACTACCACCACCGCTACAACAACTACTCCACTACGACGACGACTTTGCAGGAGATGACCGATCAAAGCCTCATTTGAAATTAACTGCAGAAAAATCTCGTCACAAAAAACTCACGCTCGAAGCAATGTCATCATCATGTTCAGCGCCCGGGAGCTAAAGGAGTCGGCTTCGGATGGCGGGAAAAGCTCTGCGAGGCCCACATCGATGACCACCGCCTTCAAGCTGGGCAAATGTCATGCTTAGCTGTGTTAGCTGTCTAGCTTCGCTTACATCGAAGCTGCACACATGCTCGAATGGCAATTGTCGGGTGCAAAGGGTTCGGAGGGATGAACTGTTTCCTGTCGACCGGATATTAAGGACCGAAGACCCACAATGGGCAAAAAAAAAAGCACAGGCCTAGTGATAATGACCAATAGTCCTCCCGTCTGATCCAGAGTCCAACAACCAGTGATAAATCTGTTGCCCAATGCTTCGAGGCTTGAGGCTCGCCCAATTCTGCCTCCGGTGGTTGGACCGAGGCCAGCATGATGTTTTCCAGCTTCAAGTCCTTGTGCATGACGCCTCGGCTGGGCGTGTTCACCCGCCAATCAAGATGACTTACTTGCGAAACCATCAGATGCTACTGCCACGACGAAAATCCACCCAGACATGTCTCGTCGCAACGAAGCCATTGGCATGAAGGCGGACTCACTCTTCTGACAGATGAACAACTGAGATCCGGCACCTTTGGCGTGGCAGTAGGCGACTCCTTGGCCAGACCCAATGTGCTCCCAAGTCACGCAATAGAAGAAATCAGGTTTCGGGCAGCTGCGTAGTGGCACCGTACATATCGACACGTTAATGAAACCTCTTGGCACTTATTGTGGCTTTTCCATCGAAGCCTACCCAAAAAATACAAGCACCATACGCAACCGTTTGTTAGCTTTAGCCGCCCCTGGGACCCTGGGACCTGCAGGTCGATTCATACCATGAGTTGTTGCCCGAAATGTCTGTGTTCTGTGTGCTCGATTCTGTATCACCTTACCTTGCATTACGGGCAAGTGCCGCGTAGCACAACTGGAGGGCTTTGACTCCACACGGCACCGGAACGCATCTAATGCTCGTTCCCTTCCAGGCCTTCAGCCGCCTGACGAAAGACATCCCGCACCCAATTCTCCTCGCAGACGGACAAAATCCCGCCGCAATACCGGAGCACACGGGGAGGTCACAACGTCACATGTATGCTGATGGCAAGGCGGTTGGGGATCGCACGTCGAAAGGCCGCCCGTGTGGAAACCTGATCTCCCGAACCCGGGCTCCTCGATTCGCCTCTTCTTGTTGTAAGATCCCTCCACGATATCCAGCAAGTCACCACCTTCCAGGGGCGGAAGCCCGGGCTGGGAGAGTCGGAGCACAGAAAGCACGGAGCCGAGGGGTAATGCCAGCAGAATGCAGGCTGTAGCAGCAGCAGCAGCAGCAGCAGCAGCAGGAGCATCAGGAAGAGGTGTTTGAAGCCACTGTGCCTGGGAGCATGTCGGTAAACAGGTACAGGTTCAGCGCGTCAGCACAGTATTCCTCGGATTATGGGCGTGGGTTTCACTCTTGGTTGCTGTTGATCAGGAGGATGTCGCCGATAAGGATTTTGATAACATGATGTGGTGGTGCGAGACAGACTGCGTCGCCTTGGTGGAGTTGTTGTTGATGCTGGTGGGCTTGAGCTTGAGCTTGAGCTTGATGTTGATGATGCTGTTATTCTGTGTGTTCGTAGTGTTGCTGTTGCAGTTGTTGTTGTCGTTGTTGTTGCTGCTGCTGTTGTTGCTGCTGCTGTTGTTTGCTGTTGTTGGTGTTGTTGTTGCTGCTGCTGATGCGGTTGGTGTTATTGTTGGTGGTGGTGGTGGTGGTGGTGGTGGTGAGTGGTGGTGGTGGTGGTGGTGGTGGTGGTGGTGGTGGTGGTGGTGGTGGTGGTGGTGGTGGTGGTGGTGGTGGTAGTGATAGTAGTAGTAGTAGTAGTAGTAGTAGTAGTAGTAGTAGCTGTCGTCGTCGTAGTAGTAGCAGTAGCAGTAGCAGTAGCAGTAGCAGTAGCAGTAGCAGTAGCAGTAGCAGTAGCAGTAGGAGCAGTAGGAGCAGTAGTAGTAGTAGTAGTAGTAGTAGTAGTAGTAGTAATAGTCGTAGCGGCGGTGGTGTCAGTAGTAGTAGTAGGCGCCCCCCCCCCAACAACCACCTCTCCTAAACACTGTCCAGCAGCGCATCCATTTTAACCGCATTTACAATACTTTTGTGATGTCGTAGTCAAAAACCGGGTCCAATACCAACCACCGCTGTTCAACCACCGGTGTTGATTTTACTCTGTATTTACAGTACTTTCGTGACTAGTGCTAGCAACATGTCTAGTACCAGCAACAGTGCTAGTATTGTCACCAGCACTAGCAGCAGCAAACTGCTGTCGATGATATTGGCAGTTTAGTGTTCATGGTTTCCGGTTCGCCGGTTCGTTGTCATTCCTTGAGTTAGTGCGATATAGGGCCTACAGGTCTGGATGCCTTTACAAGTACCTCTAGCACCAGGTGCTATGGCTATAATTGCCTGCATCATTGCAGGCAACGGAAGGACTTTTCACCCGGGCACACAGGGATTTGTAAGAGCTTCTGAAACATTTGGTAACAGTTCAGTATGCCCATCTAGTCTCTACATAAAAGCACGACAATGTAGTTCAGGACCCCTAAACCTTTAAAAATATTCCAACCATGAAGGCTGATAAACTGTTAGAGGTTGCTAAACCCTAAACCCTAAACCCTAAACCCTAAACCCTAAACCCTGTAGGGCTGTGCTGTAGGGCGTTAGGGCTCTGGGGATGCAGGGCGGTTAGGACTAGGGCTTTAGGCCTTCATGGGTTTTACTTCTGCGGGGTTTCAGGGTTTTAGGACTTTGTGGATGCAGGGGTTTGGGACTTTGGGGTTGTGGGGCTTTAGGATGCTAGGAGTTTTAGGGTTTTAATTCTTTTTGGTCTTAAGGCTTTGGGCTTCATGGTTTCATGCCTTCACAGCTTTCAGGTTTTAGTTTCTGGTCCTCTAGGAGCAAAATGATTTTGGGGCCCTGAGAATACATTGCACCCTAAACCCTAAACCCTTGTGCAACCCTGACCCCCAAACCTCAACTCAGGCAGAGGTCTCTATGGATTAGTTCTGTCAGAGCGCTGGGGTTTAGGGATTTACGGTTGAGTTCAGGCTACTCAAGTTAGCAGCGGCCAGAAGTGATCATCGAACTCCGGATCCTACGGCCTAGAGTTCTAAACCTTGAACTCTAAACCCTAAAAGCCAGCCTTCGAGGACGGTTCGGGTTTTTCAATCGTTTCCCTCTGCTTCCGAGGAGCTTGCAGTTGGGGTTTGGGGTTTAGGGTTTAGGGTTAGGGTTTAGGGCATGTGAAATGTTCCGCGCACACCACCACGCAAGACGTGTGTTGTGGTGTGCGCCAAAGCTCACTGATCTCTCCCAACTCACCCACCCAGTTTGTCAGCTTTCTCTACCCCCACCCCCCTATCAAGGGGGGGGGGCTTACTTGGTTTGCTTTTTCTTTATGCGTCTCTGTATTCGTTGCATAGTTTCTTCTTTGGGCAGACATAGATTTCTGTGCAGCAAAACCGACTGCGAGGTCTTTGGTTCGGCACAGATGAATACTGCAACTGTGATCGCGATATACACTATCGCCGAGCAAAGCATGACATTTAGATGTTGCGGAGATTGATCCATATCTTGCTCAGGGTTCGTGGTTACCTAATAAAGCGATTTTTTTATTGAGGCAGGGGAGAAGTTGAAGAAGAGAAGATCCACATGAGCTAGAGGCTAAAGGTATCATCACCAGTACGAATTGTTATCCACACAGGCATTACTTCGCGACGCTACTTCTATGTCGGCATTGTAATCTGACGTGTCTACCCCGGCTATGGCGAGTGGCCGTGGGGAGCTGTTCTGTGGGGAGCTCGGGGTGGCCCTTCATAGAGAAGGACGACGAGGCGTACCGCTGTGGAGGGCCGCCGTGGGGGGTCCGCTTGGCTGTTGTTGGGAGCTTTAGGTGGCCCGTCATACAAAAGAACGACACGTACTGGGGGGGGTCCTCTGGCAAGGAGCTGTGGGGAGCCGTTCTGTGGAGGTTTGGGTGGCCCTTCATAGGTCACCCTGGTCACCTAAGGAGGGGGAGGTCGTGGGTGGCCCACTTAAGAACTTTAGAAGGCAACCTCTGACCGCTTCGGTCGGGGCCGAGGCGAACAGAATCTAAGGCTTTGAAGCAGGGGCGTTAAGGTTTAATTTGGGTTTAGCGTTTGGGCTGAGTGTAGGGTTAAGTTTGTGATGGTTTCGGGTCAACAGTAACTGACAATCCCAAAGAAAAGCTAAAGCCTAAACTGATTCACTGCGCCGCACCCTAAACCTTAAACTCTAAACCCTGCACATTGAAACACTCTCCTGTCGACTCTAAAGCCCGCACCCTATAGACCCTAAGCCCCTAAACCTTAAACAATAAACCCTAAACCCTAAACCCTAAACCCTATAGACCCGAAATTCTATAGACCCTCAACGCTGAGCCCCGCGTCCTACATCTCCTCTCCTGGCTTTACCCGGACCTCAATATCCATTAATTAAAGGGTTTAGGGTTTATACGGTTTGGGTTTAGGGTTTAGGGTTTAGGGTTTAGGGTTTAGGTTTAGGGTTTAGGAAAGAATATACCTTGAAGTATAGAGGGATCCCTAGGAAGTATGATTCAATGCATATTCCTTGATTAAAGAGGATTGGGAGGTCTAGCTATAAAGAAGACAGCCTAGCCCAAGAAGCCGAACACTGGTCCCCAGCTTCTGCTTCAGGGTTCTATACAGGTTTTGCAAGGTTGCAGAAAGGATTCAGAACAGGGTCTGCCCTGTTCGAAACACATGCCCGGGATTTCAACTGTGCTTGATTCCCAGATCTTCCAAAATCCCGAAGTGAAGGCATATCCCTCATACAAATTATGGTAGGCAAACCCGAAACCCTAAACCCCAAACCCTAAACCCTACGTGATACTCCTGAATTAAGGGGTTCTGGAAGCTCTGGGAAGCCAGGATCCCTGATCGTACGCTTAAAGACGCCCTAGAGAAACCCGTATAGATACCTTTAAGGAGCCCTTTAAGCTACTAAACACCCTAAACCCTAAACCCTAAACCCTTATAGATACCTTCAAGGAGCCCTTTAAGCTACTAAAAACCCTAAACCCTAAACCCTTATCGATACCTTTAAGGAGCCCTGTAAGCGACTAAGTTTGTGGCTTCGGAAGACTGGGGACCCTCTGAAGGAGCCCCCAAAACCCTAAGCCTTTCGAGAACCCTTGTGGGAACCTTGTGGTTCCTTTTTAGAGGAACCCTGGGTTTAGGGTTTAGGGTTTAGAGTTTAGGGTTTAGGTTATAGGGTTTAGGGAAAGGGTCCTTTGAGGGGTCGTGAAAGGGTTCCTACTATTCTTAGAACCCTATAGATCCCGATAGTACCCTTTAAAGGAACCCTGTAGATCCCTTAAAGGGGAAGACCCCGTTCAGGGGACCCCCTTAAAGAGAACGGACCCCTAAAAGGCTTAAGGCTTAGGGTTCCTTTTTGAGGACTCCTAGGATCTTTAAAGGAACCCTAGGAACCCTACAGATCCTTGCAACAGAACCCTAGAGCTCCCCAAACCCTAAACCCTAAACCCTAATCCCTCAACCCTAGACCCTAAACCCTAAACCCTAAACCCTAATCCCTCAACCCTAAACCCTCAACCCTAAACCCTAAACCCTAAACCCATGTATGAGGCCAGTGGAAGATCTGATGTGCCTCAAGGAACCAGACGGGAGGCCTCGGGCCACGACGGCTGGGGTTTGAGGGTGGCCGGCTCTTTTCAAACTCTCCACAGAAGGGTTTAGGGTTTAGGGTTTAGGGTTTAGGGTTTAGGGTTTTCTAAACTCTCCGCAGGAGGGGTCTGGGGTTTAGCGTTTAGGGTTTTCTAAAACTCTCCACAGAAGGGGGTCTAGACGAGTTACTAGGTAGAAGTGTGTCTTCTAAAAGGCGGTTTCTGAAAGGGTTTATAGGGTTTAGGGTTTGCTTTATAAGCTCTCCACAGTTGTGGCGGGAAGGGGT
The DNA here is from genome assembly GCA_905221635.1 of Symbiodinium sp. CCMP2456. NCBI lineage: Eukaryota > Dinophyceae > Suessiales > Symbiodiniaceae > Symbiodinium > Symbiodinium sp. CCMP2456. The sequence goes on from CAJNDV010033364.1 coordinate 109,031, forward strand.
TGATTCTAAAACCCCAAACCCGAAACCCTAAACCCAAAGCCTTAAACCCTAAACCTTGAAGTGTAGTGTTTAGTTGGGTTTAACCATCCTGTCTTGGCTCAGTTGGCGGTTTCGACTTCAGGGTTGCTGGGTTTACGGTTTTGGGATTTAGGGTTTAGGGAGCAGGGTTTAGGGTTTAGCCTAAACCCTAAACCCTAACCCTGTCCTTAACCCTTAGGGTTTAGCGTCTTGGGGTTCAGGGTCCTTAGCATCTGGTGTGGCTAGAGTGCACAGCCACCTAAACCCTAAACCCTAAACCCTAAACCCTAAACCCTAGGTGGGAGAGTGCAGGAATCGGAGCTTCTGCAATTCGGATGCTTTCCTGCGCACTCCGCCTCTCAGTCTTCTGAAGACGGCCTGTGCTATCCTGAACTCTGGGCTTTAGGGTTTTGGTTCAGGGGTTTAGGGTTTAGGGTTTAGGGTTCAGGGGTTTAGGGTTTAGGGTTCAGGGTTTAGGGTTTAGGGTTTAGGGTTTAGGGTTTAGGGTATAAAGTGCATAAGGCTTGGAGGATTTGGGGGGTTTCATGCCGCACTGGAAACTCCCTAAACCCTAAACCCTAAACGCAACCGTCACCTAGTCTTCTCATGGTGTTTTCTCCGCGATAGCCAGGCACCGGTACACCCAAAACACATCCTCAGGGTCTAATATATAGAAGCCAAAGTGACTTCCAGGATTAATCCGTAATTGTACTAGAATGGAGCCTACACCAAACCCGAAAGCCTAAAACCTAAATTCCGCTGTAACGGGCCTCGAAGCGGAAGCACGGAAAATTGCTAAACCCTCAACCCTAAACCCTTTTAACAACAAAACCGAAATTCAGATTATTAGAGCTTCAGGGTCTTCCTTCGAGGGGGCCGCCGTGCAGAAGAGAGGTGTGCACCGTTTCTTCAACGCAAAAAGCCTGCGAAATGGAGCCTTGCAGAAAGGCTGTGGAGGTCTGAAGAAACAGGATCTACGACCCTCCAACCCGCAACACCGAACCCAAGAAGGGTTTCAATAGGGTTTAAAACCCTAGAAGAAGGCCTTGCCCTAAAGCCTCGCAACGTAAGCCCTAAGCCCAAAGCCTTGCACCCTCAAGCCTCATGTAGGAACCTGATTCAGAAACCTGGCCCTACAACCCCAATTTTTTAGGATTCACCCTACACCCTAAACCCGAAGCCCTAAACCCTAAACACTTAACGGTGGATCTATTCATATTAGCAACCCGAATAAACACCCAGGGTTTCTTAATCAGGTTCCTTTTTCTTTTTAAACCCTCGGCTGTAGGGTCCAGGATTCCGGGTCCAGCATTTAGGATTCCGGGATGAGGCTTAGGGCTTTAGGCTTTGTAAGGGTTTAGGGTTTAGCGTTTAGGCTTTAGGGTTTGGGGCTTAGGCTTTAGGGTTTAGGGTTTAGGCTTTAGGGTTTAGGGTTTAGGGTTTGGGGTTTAAGGCTTTAGGATTCCCGGTTGAGGGTTTAAGTTTTGTTTAGACGGTCTAGAGTCTAGGGTCTAGCATGCCAGGGTTAAGGATTGCGGATTGAAGGTTTAGGGCTGCTGGAGAGTTTCGAGTTCAGGGTTGTTGCAAAAGGCTCTTAGAGGGTGGAGGGAGAACCTTTGTGCTTTGGGTTTAGGGTTTAGGGTTTAGGGGGGTTCTCCTTGAGCTTTCAAGGTTTAGGAGTGAGGATTCGGGAGTAGCGTTCTGTTGTTTAGGGGTGCTAAGGTCGTTGGGGCTAGCAAAAGTTGTAGGGTTCTTGTTGCTCTGAACCCCTACCCTTGAAAGTTTGCTCAGGTAAAAGGTATCCTAGAATGTAGCGGCTCACGCAACTCAGTAAGTAGGTCGTAGGCAAAGCTCTACGGGCACTCACAGTGGTTTTAGGGGGACATGATTTCCCTAAGTGCCCTAAACCCTAAACCCTAAACTCTAAGTGCCATTTCTCGTATGCGCCACCCGGCTGTTGCAACATGCTGTAACCTCATTGCCAAGTTCCATGGTCCCGGGTCCCTTGGTTTAGGGTTTAGGGTTTAGGGTTTAGGGTCCCGGGTCTCTTGGTTTAGGGTTTAGGGTTTAGGGTTTAGCGTTTCAAAAGGAACTAACCAGCCTGCGAAACTTGTTTGGCCTGGCTTTAGGTCTTTAGCTCTTGACGGTTAACCCTAAACCCTAAACCCTAAACCCTAAACCCTAAACCCTAAACCCTAAACCAAAAGACAGCGAGTTGCAAGACTCTGTCTGTGCAGTATGGAGCTGTGCATTGTACAGAAGCCGATAGTTTCAGTCCAGGGCCCTGGGCACTGAAACCTGGTCTATCTGAGATTGAATTAGGGTTTAGGGTTTAGGGTTTAGGGTGTAGGGTTTAGGGTTTAGGGTTTAGGGTTTAGGGTTTAGGGTTTAGGGTGTAGGGTTTAGGGTTTAGGGTTTAGGTTGAAACCATGGGCCCCTAGTATAGGCCCTTAACCCTGGGACCCTTATATACGTACTATATACCCTATATGTACCCTTAAGGGAATCGTAAGGGCCCACATCAGGAACCCACACTTCTAACCTTAGAGTCTAGTATGTTAATGACGGGCGATGATGACGATGATGATGTATGAAGGTTATCACGACGACAATCAGAATGACAGTGACCCTCAACAGCGATAGCAACGTCAACAGCACCAGAAACACAGAAAGACGCGGCAACAATCAAAGCTCAAACCCAAACCCGACACCGTAAACCGTAAAGCCGAAACCCGATACAAAACCCCACAAAACCCTTCCTGGATGCCAAACCCAAACCCGAAGCCCGCAACCGACACCGTGGGGTTGTTCTGTGATGGCCTCGGGAGCCCTGGACTGCCGCACAGATTCGGAAGACACTTCCGGATGTCGTGTAAGGTGTAGGGTTTAGGGTTTAGGATTTAGGGTCTCTGGTTTCGGGTTCAGGGTGTAAGGTTCTATAGTGATTGCTAGCTTCGAGCTTTAGCGCTTGTAGATTGTTCTGGGATTTCATGTGCTGTGCCTTCCTTCTCGGCTTTGCTGTTGTTTCGTACGGTCATTTCCGTGCTGTCACAAATTCACATCCGCACTTTCGAAAGTCTTTTTCCTTGCCAGAGGAATGCGCGAAGAAAACATTGCAGTCTTCGTGTCCCTGAAGCCGAAGCCAGCGTCCCTTTGTAGTATAGTATTGTTATTAGTGCTATTCTTCTTATTATTATTTCTATCATTGCTATTGTTATTTTTCGTGTTACTATTATCACAATTATTATCATCATTGTCATTATCATTATCATTACCATTATCAGTATCACTATCATTATCATTATCATTATCATGATTATCATCCTTCATATTAATATTTTGTTATTGCTGTACACTATTGCTACTGCGATTATTATATTATGACTGTTACTGTGATTATTATGATTATGATGATGACGACTGTTATTATTGTGCATTTGTTCGTTATTGTGTACAATGTTATGTTATTCTAACTATTATTGCTATTATGAACACAAAACCCGGAAACCGCTCAAGAAGAAGTAGACACAAACTCTTTAACACCCAAATAAACCCCAAACCCCTAAACCCTAAGCGCAAAATAAAGCAGAAGTTTTCTAACCTTATAACTCCACCCCTCGCTGACACTTCCAAGAACTCTTACAGGGTTGGAGGCTTAGGGTTTTCAGTTTAGGGTGTCGGGTTTAGGGTCTCCAAGTAGAGCTGCAGACCCCTAAAACCGTGCAGCCTTGTTCATTCCAGGGATTGTTTATCAGCAAAACGTCTTCCTAGAGTTTACGGTTTACGGTTTAAGGTTTTCTCAAATTTACTAGGGCTGTCTTTCGATGGCTGAAGGCACGTTCCTTAATCGGGCCTGCGCCTTAGAGCCTCAACCGTCGATTCCTGAACCGTGGTTACACCCTTTCGGAACCCTTTTAGAGCCTGATTGGAGCCTTTACAGAGAAACTCGCCACAAACTTGCGGGCCCTGGCATGACAATCCAACTTAGAGGCTTCTGGCCCGTATACTATACCGTGAAATCTTCATCCAGCTGTTGATCCCTATACTAAGCTTGAATCCCTACAGAAGCCTTCTAGATCTTTTCGAGCTCCATGAAGCCCTAAAGCCTAAACTCCTGAACCCTAAACCCTATTGGGCTGCAAGGTTGCAGAAACCTAAACCCTAAACCCTAAACCGTAAACCCTAAACCCCATGGTTTGGGTTTTCGGGATAAGACAGTCCGATTCCATGGTTTCTTAGGCTCCTGAGTAGCGCCCTTTTGCCTTTTTCCTTTTTTTGGGTTCACTTATTAACACCACATACTAGAAAGAAGGGTACCCTTATCATTACTGGGAACTCAGTTTCGAAGCTTGATGACGGGTTTCGGGTGTAGCTTCAGGACTTTTTTTGGATCTGTGACAAAAGGGATTTGGGTTTAGTGGGCCTTGGGATGAGGCTTCAGGAGTGGAAACCTTGAAACCCCAAGCCCTGAACCCCGGAGTAGCGCGTAAAGGGTTCATGCGGATTCCTTTCTGGGGGGCAGGTGGCATCTTCCTCTCGCCACGGAACCCCCTTCACCTAGGCTTCAAGGGTGTAGGGTTCGGGATTGCTGGTTTCGGGTTTAGGGTTTCAGGTAGTATAGGAGCCCGATTAAGAAACCCTGGGTCGTTCGATTATCAGTGATGATAATGTAGGGGCGGAAACAATTTAATTACCTATGCTATTTTTTGGTTTTTTTTTTTACGATGACTATAGTATAATATATCCCAAAACCCTATTCTAATTATTAAGGCCCCTATCTGAAGATCTGGGGCTTTTGGGGCCAAGCCAGGCTTTCTCAATCAGGTTCTTACATTACCCTGAACCCTAGAGACTCCCTCATGCCCTCAGCCCGAAACCCTAAACCCTAAACCCTTTAGGGTTCTGGGTGTTAGGGTTTAGGGTTTAGGGTTTAGTCAACCCTAAACCCTAAGCCCTAAAGCCCTGAACCCTAAACCCCAATCCCTAAACCCCAAACCTGAAGCCCCAAAGCATGAAATTCCCAGCTTTCCCTTGGAGGCTTCGGGAATCTGTCCGGGCGGATGGGTACTGGAGCTCCTTGGCGACTTCTCAAGGCTGTCTGCTTAGGGTTTAGGGTTTAGGGTTTTAGGGTTCAGGGTTTAGGGTTTAGGGTTTAGGGTTTAGGGTCTAGGGTTTAGGGGTCTCTTAACGGGTTTCCAAGGGTTTTTGTTGAGATTTCATCGGCGGTTCGGGGGCCTTTTGAGGGTTTAGGGGTTTCGGGATTATGAGTTGCTTGACATGGGGTTCTTCTTGTTCTTGTAAGGGTTTTTGGTCCATTATGGATCTGGAAGTAGCCAAGGGGTGTTTCTAATCGCTGAGCTGGCACGAGGGCCTAAATCGTAAATCCCAAACCCGAAGCGCCCTATTGATTGATTATGGACAGACCTCCTGCATCGCCGATATGTGCAAGACCCTAACCCCATTACACGCCCAACCCCCTGTCTCATAAGGATCCTAGGAATATATTCCCCCAACGCTCGGTTGCATACTGTGGGGTTTCAAGGTTAAGAGTGAAGATGACGCGCACGGAAGGTTCCACAAAGAACCACTGTGGTGAGTTGTCTATCTTTGGTGTCTTTGTGGTTTCTCTGGTGGGTGGTCTCTGGGTGGTCTCTTCTGGGTGTTGTTATGGGATCTCCTGCGGTCTCCTGCGTGGTGGTCTTCTGGTGGTCTGCTCGTGTGTTGGTCGTGATCGTTTAGGGTTTAGGGTTTAGGGTTTAGGGCTGGTCGTAGTGGTCGTCGGTGCCCTTGGTCCAACGTCCTGGTCCCCTAGACGACCCAGGCGAGTGGGTGCATGCGAGGTGTGTGCGCGGTGCTCTTGATGTACTTTCTGAAACCCCCTCAACCCCTAAACCCCGAAGTCCTAAACCCGAATACCCCCCCACAAACTAAGGCCTGAGGCCCAGATCGACCTGGTTCGGGCCTCGGGAGAGGGCTTCGGGTTTAGAGTTTAGGGTTTAGAGTTCTGCGTGTAAGGTTTAATTTGGTTTGCCTGTCGTCCCCATTCTAGCTCATCTCTATGGGTAGTTTACGACTAGGATCCTGCAACAGGATACCAAGCTATCTTCTTAAGAACGGAATTAAATACAGTGGCAACTCCAGGTTACGTGACGATGCAGTCCCACACCTGAATCGCCACAGCCCTACAACTTTCAACCTAAACCCCAATCCGTAAACCCTAGACCCTAAACCCCAATCCTATAGCCCTAAATGAAACTTGGGGATTCCTGTTTGGGGTTTCGGCTCTAGGGTTTAGGATTTAGGGTTTGGGGTTTAGGATTTAAGGTTTAGGGTTCAGGGTTTAGGATTTAGGATTTACGGTGGACTTGTGCAGGGCATCCTGAGATCGCCCCTGGAAAATTCTTTAGGGTTTAGGGTTTAGGGTTTCAGATGTACGCACCGACACTCCTTTTTCAGAGTTCGAAATGCGCTCGTCGCTAGCGGCCTTCGCTGCGTCACCCCGAATCCTCAGATTGACAACTGCTGTTCCCCCATGAGGGTTTGGGGTTTAGGGTTTAGGGGTTTATGGGTTTAGGGTCTAGGATTTAGGGTTTCGGACCAAACCAAACGTTGTCGCTCTGAGAGTGGAGTTTTTTTTTTTTTCCATCGGGGTCCAAGCTCTAACCTGAAGACATGAATGACTACAGTAAGCCCCCGTAACGCACAAAAACCCTCGGCCCAAAACCGGAAATGCCAAGCCTTCAATCCTAAAGGTTAGATGGCTGAATCGCAAGTCCCAAGCCCTAAATCCCTGCAGCCGTCCTAAACCCTAAACCCTAAACCCCTAAAACCTAAACCCTAAACCCAATGCCCCAGCTGTTGAGGCCAAGAGCCCCTCCAGCTTCGGACGCGCGAGGAGTGCTGAGGCGAGTAGGGTTGGGCTTCCGGCTACCAGAATGTCTGGGGTTCAGGGTTTAGGGTCTTGTGCAGTTCAGTCCTATATTGATCAGGTATGCCGCCACAAGAATTCGCGGTGTACTCTCAGTGCCGGACTGTTGCATTACTATGTCGCCGGAAAGTTTTTTGCCTTGTACTCAGATTATGTTACGCATTTGCTGCATTGTAGTGTACTACTGCTACTCTGCCTTGGTCCGATTACGTACTGTTCTGTCTTGTGAAGATACGTATCTGCTAGCAACGGTGCATCAACGCAAACTGCTGTAAGCCTTCTCGCAAACCCTAAACCCTAAACCCTAAACCCTAAACGGTTTAGGGTTTAGGGTTTAGGGTTTAGGGTGCCCGTTTTATCTCGGGATCTCCGTCATAAGCCGACTCGGAAGAAGGCCACCCTCCCCAGGGCGCCGACGAGGCAATGCTGGCACTGCTCCATTAGACATGGTCCTTTATATTATATATATGTATATATTACGTACTACACCTTTAACATTAAATATTGTTTGTTATATATATATATATCTATATATAGTATATCATTTATTTTTATACTATAGACTAGAGAGGTTATATACTATAAATTGGCATGTATTATATATCAGATATAACATCTTTCGTGTTATATGTTATATCATATCATATATATATATATGATATATCATATGTTCTATGTGCTTTGTCTTATGTTAGACAATATGTAGTATGAAGCATACGTTTTATATTGTATAAGTTTCATTATGATATATATATATATATATATATATTGTTCTATATACATATACATATATATATATAAGTACTATAGGTCATATACCATATATTATGTGTCATGCTATATATATATATGTATTATATAATAGTTACCGTTTTATGTATTACATATTTGGTATGCTATGTACTCCCTCTATATGTGTTATACATACATATTTCTATACATTACATATTAGGTAGTATATATCACAAGTTTCACGTTATATATTATGCGTTGTATATTGTGTATCACATACTATGTACTTCATTGCACATATCTCTCTCTCTCTATATATAAATATATATATCATATATTCTTTGTTCTAGGCTATATAGTCACATATTTATTATACATCTATATCTATCTATCTATATAT
>CAJNDV010033365.1:18768-35431 GCA_905221635.1 Symbiodinium sp. CCMP2456
ACTCTACTATATTATACTATATTATACTACATTGCACTCCAGAAAGACCTCCATAAAGTCAGCCCGAGACTCTCGTACTGCTGGGCCTCAGCCGGGAAATCCTGGCGCCAGGAGTCGGACTGGGGGGTTCAGGGTTTAGGGTTTAGGGTTTAGGGGTTTAGGGGTTTAGGGGTTTCGACGTTTAGGGTTTAGGGTTTAGGGGTTTGGTTTTTAGTGGAACCTTGTACGGATGTTTAGGATTTGGTGAAGTTGTATACGGTTGGTTCGAAGCTTTGTAAGTGGCAAAGGCAGTAGGGCTTCGCTTTCAGCCGTAAGTCAAAGGTTTCTCGGTTCCTGCGCGACGTCAAGGCAGATTGGCTGGACCAGACCAGTGGGAACGGGGCTTGGCACGGGAAAACGCAGAGAGAGAGAGAGACAGGGAGGGAAGAAAAAAAGTCATGCCAGAGTTGAAGTTTACTACTACGCTTTGTGCGACTTCCACACGCCTCCACCCAAAAGCAGCAAACCTGAGCCGTAAATGCTCAAACCAGACACCGAAAGACTAAAACCTGACGTCCTCAAACCCTATACCTTCAAACCTTAAACCCTCAAACCCTGAACCCTCAAACCCCAAATCCTCAAACCCTAAATCCTTAAACCCTCCTCAAAACGTAAAGCCTCAAACCCTTGCGCCGCAAACCCAAAGATCTCAAACCTCCCCACACCCTAAATCCCCACACCCTAAGTGCTGAAACGCAAAGACCTCAAACCCCGAGTCCTCAAACTCTGTTCCTCGAAAATAAACCCTAAACCTTCGCACCCTTAATCACGAACTCCCAAAAACTCCCGACCTTGAAAGCTCCAAAACAATTCCAACCCCCAAATTTCCAAACCAAAGCTCCTCAAATCCGTAATACCAACACTCAGAACCTCAAACCTTAAATGCCTTATTTGAGCAGGGACTGCAATGCAAGCCTTAAACCCCTCAACCCTTTATCCTCAAACGCCGCATTGTCCAAACCCTAAAACCGTTGAAGTGTGATGCGAGCTCATGCTCCAATGAGAAGCTGTAGCCCAGGGGTGATGTGGACGGATGTGACAGCTTCAAGGGATTTCTCAGAAGCATCAATGCCATCCCCCGCAGTGCGGTTTATCAGTTTATCAACAAGGGCCGCATGAATAAGCAGGCGGGGCTTTAAGAAGCTTTACGACGCAAAGATTGGGAATTGGGGCGTGTGATGGTGTTTGCATATATACCACATATATATATATATATATATACATACCACATAGCCTACGGAGAGATCGAATGGTTGAAGGCTTCCGGCTCTAGGGATTAAGCAACCCTCCACACCAAAACCTCAGAAAAGGCTGGAAAGCGACGGAGCGTCGGGGGGCGGGAGTTCTTGCTAAACATGAACATATCACGCAAAACCCGTCCCCCCCTGAGCTGTAAACTAAGCCACCAAAAGTAAGCAAAACCATACGAAAAATATGAACCAACAACTGAACACAAAGCATAACATGAAGCAAACAAGGAAACCGGGGACTGGAAGCGTACCACCAGCAAACCCATAGAGACGAACGAAAAAGTACAAAACCTCCAGGATCCACCCTGCTGAATCCCAAACCCTAAACCCCAAACCCTGAGACTTAGGGTTTCGGCTCTCACACTCGGACACTCCAGGCGAGGCATATGGTTCGAGGTCAGGGACTTAGGGTTCAGGGCTTAGTGATTTGACATGATTTCACACTTGGTACACTTCTTGCATGCTCAAGCCCTGGATGATGCACCTACTTCCCCAAACCCAAGATCTCCAAACCCTTTTGCATCCAGCCTGCAAGAGCCTTGGAGATCCCTAAACCCTCAAACCCCATATGCCCTCCTCAAGCTCTCTGTCCTCTACCTTCAAATCCTGCATCCTCAAGCCCTAGATCCTCAAACCCTACATTTCCCATACCCTGACCCCTTTTTTTTCCACAAACCCCCTAAGCTGATTTCACAGAGGTCCTCAAGCAGTCGCCGAAAGGACTCCCGACGAATCTCGCAAACCATACCTGGGCTTCACTTTCTATGGCTCCGCTGCGGGGGGCTCATAGAACATAGATAAAGGAAAGGGAAACCAAGGTTTCGTAAGGGGCTTCATGCTGTTTTATAGGGCCCGCTATACGGTGTTATAAGCATTGAAAGGCTTATTTGTAGAGGTCTCACACAGTTTCATGAAGGCTTTTGTAGGCTTCGTGGGCATATCTCGCAATGTCGAGAAGCCGTCAGGATCAACCCTTCGCTCCAGGCAAGGCTTTAGGGCTAAGGGTCTAAGGGGAACGCCCTCTCGGACAAGCCTACAGCAGGTGGTATTTGATATGGCGTTTCGTGTACTTAGAGTTTCTGGCCCAGGACTTGAAGCAGCAATTCGCATAAGCTCGGAAAGTGCTCCAGTTTAGAACTGGATGCTTCAGTCAATGGTTCTGGGTTCTCTTTGGGCGCGGCACCTGCCCAGGGGGACACTGCATTCAACAGTCACACGTATTGTCGCCTCCGCTCACCTGTACCTGCTCCTTCTTAAGTAACAGCCCAACAGGAACCCTAGACGTGGCGTGGAGGAATTGTGTGTTCATCTTGTGTGGAGCCACAAACAAGTGCATTTCAACACACGGCTCAAGACTTGCAGGACACATAGCATCTTGACTGCAGCTTTCGCACGCATTTCCAGAAAGACCTCAAGAGTCGTTCCTGCAGTTGCAGAGGTATCGGCTTCTTGCATCAGCAGTCTCCCTGGCGCTTTCGCCGCGACGAACCATGGAGACAAGCTGCTGGAGGAGTATGCCACCAGGGAAACTCGCCACACCTTCTTCAGGCGCGTGCGCAAGGTCTTCGAGGAGGAGCCCCGTACAGCATGTCTTGCATGGTACAGAAGAAGCAAGGATGTGAGTTCTGAACTGCTCTGAATTCTCCCCGGCACGCCCGCATTGTCTCGTTTGCGAAACCTCAAACCATACCCTTTGTTTGAACGAGGCCTCTCTAAAGCGCCTCCAAACTGCCCGCCACATCGATGACTCGAACCATACCCTAAACCCGAAACCCTGAAACCCTGGGCCCTAAACCCTAAAAGAAACCAGGCGCCTGCTCAAGGCTCAGGAGCATGGTTTCTCCGTAGTGCGAGCCTTGCTCCAGCGTCCTCAGATGTCGTGGGCACGCGATGGTTTGGGCTTTAGGGCTTTGGGGTTTAGGGTTTCGGGAAGAGGGTTTAGGGTGCCCAGGGTTTAGGGAATAGGAACCCAGACGCCGACTGCATCCAACTACAACCATCTAGGCTTCATCACTGACCTTCCGTTTGCTTACTCTCTAGCTACCCGTGCATTGATGTATGTGTCTATGCGCACAGCAGAAGCAGGCATTTGCATGGGCATGGTTGGGAGCGGCGCGGTGTAGTGGTCTCTTAACCCTCTGATCCCTTGCACAACCCATGTAGATGTTGTGGGAGGGCTAAGCAAATGCACACCTAACTACCCGCCTACCTAAGTACCTACCCACCCACCTACCTACCTATGAACCTACCTACCTCCTTACCACTGTTCGTAGGTACGTTCAATGTTTTCTGTGTTGCTGTGCATGTGTGTTTGCTGGGTGCTTCATGTTCGTCTTGTTGCTCCGCATGCGTGCATCTCCTTGTAATCAGCACAACCGCCCCCTTCTCTCGAGGGAGCTCGTTGTTTTGATGTGTGATCGCATATGTATGCACAAATACATACATACATACATACATACATACATACATACATACATACATACATGCACATGATCAGGGTTCGGCCTGTCCCCTCCTCCTCCACATTGTGGGCATGTGGAGGTGCTCCTTGGGCTTCTTGCCCCGAGGATGCCGGAAAACTCAAAGCCCTGATCGCAAACATTTATACACACACACACACTTGATATGTATAAACAAAATATACTGCAAACATAAAGACGTGTGCTAATTGTTTGAGCCTCCCGCCTGGCTAGGACGAACCTACTGTACGATGCGGGGTCGGATTGCCTGCTGAATCGCTGTGTGCTAATGCGGCAACCAGAACTGAATAGATAGATTCGCAAAACGCACTTCGTTCGGCGGCCACATGTATAGAGTGCTGCAATCTCCCAAGAACCAACAATCTAAGACCATCTAAACCCCCCAGACATGGCATGGCCAAGCTGCAGCAGCTCCTCCCCCTGGTGCACACAAGCACGATCAAGAAAGGCTTCACAGAGCAACGGGCAATATCGCAAAGAAGTCTGGGTAAACATGCACACTCTCAACAAGAGACCTCCGACGAGCCTTCTTTTTGACCACCAGGCTCCCGCGAAGAACGAGAACCATGCTCTTACCGGCATCGCCCACCTGGGGAGGGCCGCCCTCTGCTGCATGCGCTGTCTCGCGGAGTTTCCACACGGTAAACACGTGACGCTCTTGCCTCGTGCACAGCCTGCCCAAAGCCAAACGCTCGGGTTGTTTCGGAGGCATCCTGCGAGCAGCTTGTCCAAGTCGGAAGTGACAGAAACCTTCATAGCTTCAACAAGCCGCGTCTATTACAGCCTCTGTCCGTCGTATTGACAAGGCCTACCAGAAGAGAGGAAGAATGTAAGCGGGACAGAACTGTCAAAAGAAATCTGTAACCCGGTGTAGCCCTGGAAATCCAGAAGCAAATCGCAATATCCATTTACCTGCGGTGACCTGCGCAAGGCGGCTGATGAAGCTGGCGCTACAGTTCTTGAACATGGGCACCTGGGAGGGGGCTCCGCAATACTGCATGAACACTTTCTTCGGCGGTCTTCGAGGCAGTTGTGCTGCGCTTAGATGTGCCTTCGACTCTAACTCTATAACCGGCTCCGAAAAAGTTCAACTTGTTTATAACAGACCAAATATACAGGGCCAAAAATTTTAAAGTTCTGCCATCGGCTATCCAAGTCGAAAGGATCCACTGCCTTCGGTGTTGCTGTGCATCCGTAGGCAGGGCCGCCGAATCGATTTTCATGGGCCATTGAAATCATCAGGAGGATCACAGAGCCCGAAGCGATGCTAGCCCAATTCCGAACTAGCGTAATCTAGGGGCCTTCAGAATTAGAATAGGGTTTCATTTAAGCCCAATATACGATAATTGTAATAAGGAATCGTCCAAAATAGTAAAGGTAATTTTTGAGGCCCCTACATGACAGCTAGGTAATGCTTTAGGCCCCTACATTACAGCTTGAGTTAATGACAGTAGGAGCCCAAGCTGCATGGACTTAGGACCTGTGATGCAGGGATCAGGTTGACAATGAGGACAGGGGAGAAGGACGACAATGATGTAAGGATGAGGATGCAACTGGTGCTGGTACTGGTTCGGGGTGGCGGCGGTGGTCGCGGCGCGGAATCGTGTACGCGATATTCGCACAAAGCCGAAGTGGCCTCAACGAGGTCCTGCTCGATCATGATCGATGAGATGCCAACGTTGACCGCATGACCACGTCTGTCAGGGCATTTCTTACTTCGGATTTGATAAGCCAAAGCCCGCCACCGGCTTCGCAGGGTCGAATCGAGAAGGCCTGCCAAACAACCCTCAACTGAAAGAACAAAGGCCCTATCGAAATCCTGATAGGCATTAACCCCACCCACTCCGTGTCCCCCGGGTCCTCAGCGCGCCGAACATGGAATCCGGGTTGCCCTCAGGAAAGCCCCGTGCTGGATCACTGGTCGTGTTAGCGGTCCGTCAATCTGGTCTACTCTGGTTCCTCCGGTCCTCGTTTTCTAGTACTCATTTCACGGCCACGGGAATAGCCTGTCGTCTACTTGCTTGCAGCTACCATCATGCGCCTAGCGCATGAATGGCTGCAGGTTGAAGTAAGAGGTCTGGATTTGAGCCTGCTGGCTCACGGTTTTGAAGATTTTGACAAAGCCCTTCCAGCGTACAGCCTTTGTGAGATCAACTGAAGCCCCTGTATCACCTCAGGACCGACGGCCTAGCATGGCGACGGCTATGATTATGGGAATTGAGCTATGAAAACAGACAAGGAGCAACAGCATGGGAATCGAAAGGGTATGTAGGTACACCCGGAACAGTGCGCGATGACTGCGTGTTTGCGACGGAGACAGATCCAGAAACTTCCATTTCAAGGGCTCATGGTAAGAAGCAGAAGCCGAAGTATCGAAGCAGGAATCGACTGCGTAGATCCATCTCTTGTCGAGCCTGCCTACAATCTGCCTGGGGAATCTGCAGTGGCTGCATCCACGCTGGTTCTAGTAGCTCTTTTGCCTGCGGACTGAGGCAACCAGCTGGGGGAAAAGGATAAGGAATGCAATCTCCATGTCACGTGCTTCCGAGATGGGCGAGCGACAACTCAACATGCTTGACCGGCTGTATTGATACAGCTCGTATGCACGTTGTCAACTATGATGCCGCCCGTCATGCAAGTTGTTTAGCAGATGTATGTCTGTATGTATTTGTGTACATGGGTATGTATGCATGCATGCATGTATGTATGCAGGTGGCCATGTGCATGTCTGTATAGCACCAACACACGGCCGTTTCGGCACCAGTCTGGACAGCAACAAGCAAGCAGCAAAACCACACCGGAAGAAAGCATAACACCTGGAAGGTGAACTCGGCTTAATTAGTCCCTTAAACCCTAACCCCTATAAAGATTAGCTCAAAGCCTGAGAAGTCAGCCAGCACAGAAAAGGTCCCGACAAGGCCTTCTGAGTTTGCAGGCTTGACTTGAAGCAGGGAGCCCCGCGGATGAGCATTCGGCCTTGCTGTCTGAGCATGAAACGTAGGGTTTAGGCTTTAGGGTTTAGGGGTTTCGGGTTTAGGGCGGTCAATAAACCACCCCGAAAATCAGGGAGCAAATGTGCAAAGGGCCTGTCACCAAGCAAAATGATATGCCCATGCTGCCCATGCTGGTGGTATTGATGCTGCTACAGCTGCTGTCACTACGACAACGACCATGGCTGTGACGCCGCGGTTGCCACGAAGTTTGTAAAACGAAAAAGCACAGTGTGAGGGCGACACGCCTTATGAAGATATATCAGATTCGTCTTGAAGTGTAGGCCGTGTAGGGCTCAAAAAGATGACGAAAAGAGGGTTCAGAAGGTGCAACCAAAAACCCGTCGGCATCGTCGTCATCGTTGTCATCATCCGCAGCATCACCATCAACAACACACGCATCATCATCATGACCATAACAGTAAAAAAAAACTGAGGACCATGCTGCATGGGCGGACGTCGTCCTCTGTATCGCGATCCCTGCACCCGCATCCACCACACAATCACCTTGTCATTACCATTTTGCTTCGGGGCTCCATAATATCGCCATCTGCATCCTGGTAAGAAACACACCAACTCCAAAAAGACAAACACACCCACACACACACACAAACACGCACACACGCGCACGCACATGCGCACATACAAACTCACTCACTCACCAGCCACTTCCATGAAATCCACTTCGGCAGGGCGCTGCATCGTGCGCCGGGCAGCGAAGAAGTCGGCCTTCCGCGGCCCCGCTTCATTGTCCTGCGCTCTGCGGCGGAGTCTTTTTCGGGCTTCGACTCACACACTCGCAGAAGGCAGGCATGGCAAGAAGGTCCGAGTTTAGGGTTTAGGGTTTTTCGATAGGGCTTAGGGATGAATGCTGAGAGTGTAGGGCTTAGGGGTTTAGGGATTAATGCTGAGGGTGTAGGGTCTGCAGCTGACAACAACGTCCTGCGATACTGTGGCGCGCAAGTGACCGCAAGTCCCAGACTGCTGAACAAAAAACGCGAACCGGAGCAGTCACAAACCCACAGATCCCAATACCCCTTAATTAAGGAATATACCTTAAACTATAGGGGCCTTAGTATTATGGTTTAAGGTATATTCCTTAGTTAAGTGGGCTCTCGGGGAACATTCCAGCAATTGCCCCGCGCGGACCTCAGCCGCATCCTCAAAGCTGATGCGCTTCGACATGGCGAGAGCTTGAGAAGCAGGGACCCAGAGAGCCCAATACCCCTTACTTAAGGAATAGACCTTAAATCATGATATTAAGGCCCCTTTAAATTAAGGTATATACCTTAAGTCATAATATTGAGGCCCCTATGGTTTAAGGTCTATTCCTTAGTTAAGGGGTCTAGGGTTTTCCGGGGACTGGGGCTTCTGGGCTTTTGGGGAGTCAGGCTTTCAGGGGCTGAAAGCAGGGTTGGGCGAGGGTCCTTCCTTCAAGGCAGGGTGCCCCGCGAGGACTTAGGGTTTAGGGTTTAGACTCCCGAATTTGCAGCTCTAAATCTGCATGCGGGGTGCAAGCTGGAGGGGTAATAAGGCGAGAAGTTCTAGTCCTTCTGGGGTTCCAAAGCAATTGAGTAGAACTTGGGAGGCGATCTTGGGCTGACGTAAGACCCTGCAGCGCAAGCCGCCTGCAGGCCCTGGCCTGGGGGGTGCGAGCTACGCTCTTCGTGTCACTTGGGCAAGCGGCATTCGACCGGCAACAAAGGCTTCTCTGGGCAAGGACCTATCAGCCCTATAAACAATTTAAAGCCCAGTGGCCAAGTTCAAATCGGTCGCGATACTCCTTCTCCGGTCAAAGAGAGCCGAGCTCCGCTTTTCTGTTCGGCATTAGCTGAGACTCGAGTCGCCGAGGCAAAGGACTCGGGACTATCCGATCTGAGATGGCCAGGGTGGGACTGCGGAGACCGGGCAGAGGCAGAGTGCGGCGTGGAAGTCATGGCAGTGAGGCTCTGGGGATGGCCAGCTCGCAGGCTGTGAAGATGGGTCAACTCCTGCTCCAGGGCCTCAGCACGTGTTTGGAGCCAGGCGCTTTCCTGCAGGGATTCAGGGATTCAGGCACGGCCGGCGCTGCCTCGGCTCTGCCATGCAAGCTTTACTCTCCCCCGGCCTGCTCTTTTGCCCGGAGCCTTGTCGTGCGCAAGGCCAAGCTCCTTTTCAGCGTTTCCACCTCGAGCTGCTGTGCGAGGCACTGCGCCTCGTAGCGCTCGCGGTGATCGGCCAGCTGCTGCTCGAGTTCAGCCGACTGCATCTCCAGGTTTGGGATGTGATGACCCCGCAAGTGCACGGCCCGCTCCATGCTCTCCCGGTTGAGATGGCCGTGGTAGATCTGTTGAATCCAAGCCTCGATTCGGTTGCAGCAAGTCGCCACACGATAACATTCCCGGAATGAGCAGGGAATGCGCTCCGATTGCTTACAATGTGTCGCCCAACATCGAGCTGTGGATCCCGGGACAACAAGATCACTGCCGCCCCTCTCCCTGTGCTTCTAGGGACCTTATTACTGAGTCCTGAAGCGGTCTAGGGCCCTAACTATAAGGTCCTTGGAAGCATCGGGCTAGTATAGAGCATAGGTATAAGTTACTACAGCATAACGTTACATAAGCTCTTAAGGTCTTTTATGCCGAAGCACCTTGGCGTTGGAATGTTTCGCCACGACGGCTTCCAGTTCCTGCTGGGCCTCTGCCAGCTCTGCCTTCACATGCTTAGGGTTTGTTCCCCTTTTTGAACGAGGTCTCTCTGAAGAGCCTCTAGCAGTATGATTTCATCGATAACAAACCCCTAAACCCTTAACCCCCACCCACATGCTTAGGGCTTTAGGGTTTAGGCTGTAGGGTCTAGGGCTTAGTGCAGTTGTAAGTTTGGGATTCCAGGCCTTTTGGTCTTCGGAGTCTTCCGCTCCCCGGCTATGAAGTTGCGGGTTGGGGCTATCTGGTCTTGGGCTAGGGGCTGCTGGAGGGTAGGATTGGGGCCTGAGTGTTGAAGGCAACAGGAATTGCATGGAGTAGAGTATAGCATAGCATAGTATGATCAGTGTATGTAGTACAGCAGGGTATACTATAGTCTATTACGACATATTATATTTGTAGTGTGCCCGGGTTGCGGTCGTCAAAGGCAGAGACTTCAAGGCGAGCTCGGCGGTTGCATTCTGAAAACGGGAAGCTGCTAGGGCCCTGCCAGGGGTTTAGGGTTTGGGTTTAGGGTTTAGGGTTTAGGGTTTAGGGTTTAGGGGATCGGAGGGCTCGGATGAGGGTTTCTTCCTGCTCCCCTGCAAGGTCTAGATGCCTGCCCCTCTGGTTTTGCTCTGGCAAAGCTCCGTGCCCGCAACGACACAAAACATTGAAGTTCATATGCGTGGTCAACAGATCAGCGGAATCGGCGACGGAATTCCCAGGACCAGATAAGTTACTAGACATGATTTTGACCCCGAGCTTTGTTCAGACTGGGCTCAAGTCTAGCAAGACCTTCCACCCCTCTACCCTGTTGACCGAGGAGGGGGCATGCATTATCTTCGTTGACCCTACTAAACCCTTAACTCTATGTAGAACTGCGAGAATCCTTCATAGAACCCTTTTGACAGTCCTTGTCGTAACCGCAACCCTTTTTATAGTAATCCTCTTACTTGTAGTATTACCAAAAAGGTTATGAGAAGGCTATACGATGTGGGTGAGTAGTAGTAAGCCATATAGTACAGCCTCCTCACAGCCCTTTTGGCAACCCTTTTTCAGTAGTCCTGTCCGTGTCCTCACCTCCTAACATAGGGGCCTTAATAATTAGAATAGGGTTTTAGGGCCCATTAAACTACAATTGTCTAAAATATTATAAGTAATTATTACAATGCCAATAAGGAGCCCCTAAACTAATATAGGTAATTATAATGCCAATAAGGAACCCCTACACTAATAGAGGTAATTTTTGAGGCCCCTACATCACTTCCGGGCCTTCTTGGAGCTCTGCCTCGCCGGCCAGAGCTCCGCGGCCTTCTTCAGTCTTAAAGTCTCGGACTCGGCCTCGGACAACTCCTCCTGAGGCTGGGAACGCGGATCGGTTTAGGGGTTTAGGGTTTAGGGTTTAGGGTTTAGCGGATCGGTTTGGCGGCTTCTTTGCGGTGGAAAATTGCGGTGACTTTCTGGGTGGCTTTACGACTTGTTGTGTGCGTTCCGCCGGAAATGCCTTCTCTAGTTTAAGCTCCATGCTCTACAGGGGAACCCCCCAGAAGCAAAACCCACACAACGAAACTGAACAACCCGAAAGCCCACAACAAGCCACTTACACCCCCACAAAATGTGCCAGCATTCACATGCCACGCCCTCCCGCCTCGCCCGCACGCTCTGAAGGTTGGCGGGCTTGCAGGATGTAAGGGTTCAAGGCTTAGGGCGACAGGACTAGCAGAAAGTGCGTCAGGCGAGCTTCAGAGGCCTCTAGTGGCTGGTCAGCAACGTGGTCTGCCGTTGCTCTGTGATGCTGGGTCAGCTCCCTATAATACCGTGATTCGGGGCATGTCCAATGCAAGATGAAGGCCAGATCGTGGACACCTGAGGTTAGGAACGGATTTAGCGGGCCTTCTGGGCGCAGGGTTCTGCAAGGAATGGGCCCAAAGTCAGGCGTTCCCACGGCGTAAAATTTATTCAGACTCGGAAGTCGTGGGCTGTTGAGTTCTGGAAGATCCTTTAACCAAAAAGGACAACCCGGAACTGCAAGTTGGACGAAAGCTGACATGTCCATGCAAGCTCGACCACGGCCGCTCCTGGAGCTCTTGGATGCGGGCCTGCTGACAATGACGGTTACGGTGATTTGATAAGTCTGCAGCACTCTTCTGTCTGGTGCTTAGTAGGGAATGGGGGAATGGATCCCTATGATAGTCCCTTAAGGCCCCTTATAGTAGTCCCTGTAACACATTCCAGACAGTCTCCTACCCCGCCTTTGAAGCCATGCCTTTGCAGTGGAGTTCAGCGGCATGGCGCTGCCGCTGCTGGACCTTCGCGGCACCGCTCGGGCTCCGTCTGCGAGTGAAACGTCAGGCGAGCCCGGGAACGGCAGACGCGGGATGCTAGAAGCAGGGTTACTGCTGTAGCTGTTTTTCTAACCGGCCCTAACCCGAAATCATCAGAAACCAAATGCTCTCAGCCTTTGCGACCCTCATCAGAATCCTCCATGTTTCAGTTCTGCAAAGAGCTACCAACAACCGACACTTCCTCCCATGAGCCCACTGCAACGTCAGCTGAATCGGTTGAATTCCAACAGCTTACAAATTGCTCACGCTGCACCGACACTGCATGGCAACACAGCAAAGCACACAGTGCTAGTCCGCGTCAAGTTGGCTGAAACTCCACCTCTGACCTCGAAGTCCTGAAGCCTAGGCCCCAACAACATCGTGAACTCTGGATCCGACTACAAACCGCGTAGAATCGAGGCCCTCGGCCCTAGGCCCTAAACCCGCGTCGGAACTTCCGCAGCCCCAAACGCTAAAACCTACAGTGCTAAAGCCAGTCCGAAACCGCCAAATCCCCAAACCCGCAAACTCGATAGCGCGAAAGCCATAACCCACAAAATCTTACAATCCGAAACTCTTAAAACGCAAAACCCTACGACCCCAAACCCTCAAACCCTAAACAACAAATCTTAAACCCTAAAACTCTACAGCGCGAAACTCGAAAACCATTAACGTCAAAACCCTACAACCCCAAACCCTGAAACACTCAAATCCCTGAACCTTATGAAGCCGCACAGCCCGAAACCCGAAAACCATGAACCAAAACCCTGCAACCCCAAATCCTAAAACCCTAAGGCCCTAAGATGCATAAACACTTATCCGCAAAGCGCAAACCCGAAAACCATGAACTCGTTAACTTTACCCTGCAGCCGGACACCCTTAAACCATAAAACCCCTAAACCCTAAAACCCGACAGCGCGAAAACCATGAACCCCAAAGGCTACGACGAACCCCACAATGCTAAACCGACCCGAAAACCATGAACCCTAAAACCCCCACAACCCCGAACCCTAAAGCCCTACAGCGCAAACCCGAAAACAATGAACCCTGAAACCCTGCAGTCGGACACCCTTAAACCATAAAACCCCTAAACCCTAAAACCCTTATAACGCGAAAACCATGAACCCCCCAAACCTACAACACGAAGCCCTAAAACCCTTAAACCCTAAAATCCTACAACGCGAAACCCATGAACCGCAAAACCTTACAACACCCTCAAACCCTAAACAACAAATCTTAAACCCTAAAACTCTACAGGGCGAAACTCGAAAACCATTAACGTCAAAACCCTACAACCCCAAACCCTGAAACACTCAAATCCGTAAACCCTACAGCCGCACAGACCTAAACCCGAAAACAATGAACCCCGCAACCCTCCAACCCCAAACCCTAAAACCCTAAGATCCATAAACCCTAAAACCGTACAGCGCAAACCCGAAAACCATGAACCCCTTAACTTTTCCCTGCAGCCGGGCACCCTAAAAACCATAAAACCCCTAAACTCTAAACTCCGACAGCGCGAAAACCATGAACCCCGAAACCCTACAACGAACCCCACAACGCCAAACCGACCCGAAAACCGTGAACCCAACAAGCCAGGGAAATCAAAGGTTTAATTTTCAGATTACTACTAAAGTATCAGAACCCAAAAAGTTTAAAGGTTGGGTATTGGGGAACTAAGCCTAAAACCCCCACAACCCCAAACCCTAAAGCCCTAAAGCCCTACAGCGCAAACCCGAAAACAATGAACCCAAAAACCCTGCAGCCGGACACCCTAAAACCATCTAAACCCTAAAACCCTTATAACGCGAAAACCATGAACCCCCAAAACCTACAACCCGAAGCCCTAAAACCCTTAAACCCTAAAATCCTACAACGCGAAACCTGTGAACCGCAAAACCCTACAACCCCAAACCCTCAAACCCTAAACAACAAGTCTTAAACCCTAAAACCGTACAGCACAAACCCGAAAACCATGAACCACAGAACCCTACAACCGGACACCCTGAAACCATAAAATCCCTAAACCCTAAAACCCTACAACGCGAAACCCGAAAACCATGAACCCAACACCCTGCAACCCCAAACCCAAGAACCATAAAATCCCTATAAATAAGTCACACAACCCTACAGCGCGAAACTCGAAAACCATAAACGTCAAAACCCTACAACCCCAAACCCTAAAACACTCAAATTCGTAAACCCTACAGCCGCACAGACCTAAACCCGAAAACCATGAACCCCACAAACCTCCAACCCCAAACCCTAAAACCCTAAGAGCCATAAACACTAAAACCGTACAGCGCAAACCCGAAAGCCATGAACCCCCTTAACTTTACCCTGCAGCCGGACACCCTTAAACCATAAAACCCCTAAACCAAAAAAAAACCTTTATAATGCGAAAACGATGAACCCATGAACCCCCAAAACCTACAACTCGAAACCCCTCAACCCCAAGATCCTACAACGCGAAACCGAAGAACCGCAAAACCTTACAAC
Source organism: Symbiodinium sp. CCMP2456 (assembly GCA_905221635.1). Lineage (NCBI taxonomy): Eukaryota > Dinophyceae > Suessiales > Symbiodiniaceae > Symbiodinium > Symbiodinium sp. CCMP2456. Next base: position 33,017 of record CAJNDV010033365.1, read on the forward strand.
TCTAAACCCTAAACCCGAAACCCAGAACCCTAAACCCTAAACCCAAAACCCTAAACCCTTAACCCAAAACCCTAAACCCAAAACCCTAAACCCAAAACCCTAAACCCGAAACCCTTTGAAACCCGAAACCCTGAACCCTAAACCCAAAACCCTAAACCCAAAACCCCCCCTAACCCCCCTAACCCACCTCGGCTCTGCGTCTCTCCAGGAGCTCCGGCAGCCCGGCCTCGGATGCACAGCACAGCGACAAGCGCCGCCTACCGAGGGCCTTGGCCCTAGCTTAAGGCTTAAAATTTAAGGGTGTAGGGTGCAGGGTCTGGGGTTTAGGGTTTAGGGTTTTGGGTTTTGGGGTTTGGGGTTTAGGGTTTAGGGTTCAGGGTTTGGGGTTTGGGGTTTGGGGTTTGCGGTTTAGGTTACGCTCTCACAACTCGGCAGAGCCCAGATGAGGTCTCTCCGTTGGACTTCGAACTTACGGTTTAATTGAGATTTAGGGTTTAGGCCACCTGCAGAAATTTCTGTGTGCAAACGTCTCCAAAACGATTCTGCGCTGCAGGCAAGCGCAAACATCTGCAAGGGATACAGTTCGGCACCGGCTTCCAGTTCTGGCAAGTGCAAGCAACCGAAGGTTCTAGGTCTACCCAGCCCCGAGATGAAGATCCGTCCTGCTTCCTGATATGATGCAATACTAGAAGAATGTGAAGAATGTGATACAATATGTTATAACATAATAAGAAGAAGAGTATTATATGTATCATAATACAAAAAGGTAATATAAGGTAATATAGTTAATATAGCCACTGCCCGTCGAAGTGGCTGCCAGCTGCGCAGCATCACGGTTTGCAGCTCTGAGCTCCTCCCGAATCAACTCCTGCCTCGCCTGTGCAAGTTGCCGACTTCGGGGAGGAGACAAGTCATGTGTTTTGCGCGCGACTGCCTGCACCCGTACGTACAGCTACTTCTTTCTGCTGCTTCCACAAGTGATGTTGCTATGAATTTGTTGTCCGCATCCGGGCAGGGTCTTAAAGACTTCAAGGCTGGAGATTAGCATACTCGAAGCCTCCTCGAAGTCAGCAAAACAATGTAAATACCATCAGAAGATCTGCACAAAAGTGCAGCGAGTCGACCTTCATGAGTAGACGCGCTTGGCTGAGGAGCAGATAGTATTCAGTGTGGGGCCATGGCTTCTCTTCATTTTGGTCTTGCACCCCAGCCAACTGCGATGCAAACTAGCCCACCGTTCGAAGCCCCACCCATGTTGGCAAAATGGGGCGTCGGGACATTCAACCATACCGCAATGTCTAAAACCTAAGAGATGAGCCAACCATTCTCGCTTCAGATGACAGGTTGACACTCAAAACCCGTTACGATCACCATCGTCCGTCCTTGGCGGCTTCGGCTGCCCGGCACTCTTTCACAAGGAGGTCGCGGAGGCCACTTTGGCCTTGGACCTGCGAAGGCAGGGATTCCGGTTTGCTTGCGCGGTGAGCGTATCGGGTTTTCCAAGGAGTACAAACCCAAGCAGCATCGATCATACGAAGAGGCTTTACTCGGGGGCTTCAATGGTTTCTGGTGTGGGGTTAGAGTTTAGGGCGTTTTATTACCTCTTTTCCCTTCGCCAGAATAGGTGTCCAGAAAACCAGGGTTTAGGGTTCAGGAGGAGGAGTGGAACGCAAAGACCTCAAGACAATCCTGGCCACAGTCCGCGGTTCTAGGCCACCAACCCCGAAGTGTCAAAAGACGGAGTACGTTTTACCAACGGTTGCCTTCTCGATTCAACGGAAACCGTGCTACAACATGAACTAAACCTTAAAGCATCTTTAAAACCGTAAATGCTGATAGGTGGGCTCCAACAGCCCCCCAGCCTCAGAACTTACATCTCAAATATCTCAACCAAGCTTTCACATCTTGTGTCCCACCCAGAAGAGACACAAACAAGTTCACTTACCCCCACAAAGACACAAGTCCAAATGCTGCAAACCCAAACCCCAAATGCAAAGCCGCAAACTTCCGAGGCTTTTAGGCAAAGACAACTGCGCAATCCTAAACCCTAGAATCCTAGACTCTGAACCTCTTCTTGCGTGATTTCCGTAATGCAAATCAGTACAGTAGAAGCCAGAAGTTGCAACATCATCATCCTCATGCCCTTAAGGTAAAGTATCGGGAATCCCCGCACTGATCATCCTAAATCCATGTTCCAACTTTCCGGGGTTCACTGTAATAGAACTGTACAATCACCGGGCACTGTTCCGTAAACCCTTAAACCCCAAAACCCCTACACCCTTAAACCCAAAACCCCTTTTTTTGAGCAGGGGCTGCAGCCCCTGAACCCTGAAACCCCGAAACCCTTTTTCGCAAGGGACTCGTCTGCCGCCCTTACTGCCCAGCTTGACCCACAAGACAGTACTCATGACTGTG
>CAJNDV010033366.1:8346-20034 GCA_905221635.1 Symbiodinium sp. CCMP2456
CTGAAGGTAGGGGCCTTAATAATTAGAACTGGGTTTTGGGGTATATTATACCATGATAGTTATAATGAGGAACCCCCAAAGTAGTATAGCTAATTATTAATAAGGCCCCTATGTTACCTACACCCACCTGAAGCTCTGCGAAAAACCACGATCTTGCCAACAAACTATCACAAAACAAACCCTTGCTCCCTAAACCCTAAACCCTAAACCCGAAACCCTAAACCCCCCTAAACCCAAAAACAACAACTTGCGGTCACATGGCTCTTCATCATGCAGGAGGACGTCTGCCGGCTCAAGGGCCCTTGCTGCACTTGGGGCTGGATTTTGTAACCCTAAACCCTAAACCCCGAAACCCCTAAACCCTAAACCCCTAAACCACAAAAGCCCTAAACCCCTAAACCCTAAACCCCTAAAAACTCTCAACCCTAAACCCTAAACCCCTAAACCCCTAAACCCCTAAAACCCTAAACCCCTAAACCCCTAAACCCCTAAACCCTAAACCCTAAGTTCACCGTTCTGAAAAGCAGGGGGTCGGCGGCCAGGTGCTGTTGCTAGGGCCCCAAGGGTTTCAGGTTTCGGGCGTGGAGGTTTAGGGTTTAGGGTTTAGAGGTTTAGGGTTAAGTTTAGGGTCTAGGGTTTAGAGTTTAGGGTCTAGAGGTTTTTACAATGCAGGGCTTAAGAACCATGGTTTGGAGTTTGTTAGGCTGGCTGTTGGGTTTCGATCCGGCGTAGTTGTGGGGGTTAGGTGCAGGATGTACGGTTTAAAGTTTGAGACATTCCGTTACTAGGATCCTCACGCGGGTTTCGAAATGTGCACAGGCAGCCCTAAACCCTAAATAGGGTTTAGGGTTTAGGATTTAGGGTTTAGGGTTTAGGGTTTAGGGTTTTAAACCCCAAACCCTAAACAGGAGCTTACCGTTTGGGCTGTCTGGTGTTGGGTTGGATTCAGGGTTTCCAAGAAGGATCTAGAGCCTTGAGCCCTGCACCCAAGACCAGCAAAAAGCTCAGGGTTTAGGGGGTTTAGGGTTTTAGGGGTTTAGAGTTAGGGGGTTTAGGGTTCAGGTGCTGATGAACGGGATCACCAAGCTGCTGAAACAGATGCATATGCGGATCCATGAGCAGACACAGCAATCGAATTTCGGACTTTTTGGGACATGTCGGAAGTGCTTCAATGAGGCTTCAGCCTGCTACTCTAGGGCTCTGCTGTGCTTTGCACTAACGACGAGCTTCCTTGCTGGCATGCCACATGTTTGCCACTTCCTGTACTTGAGCCATGCATAAGCACGGCACACTTCAGCTTCATCACTCCTCCTTGAGCGACGCTGGAAGTGGAGCTCACACACTCCACACTATACTTGTGCCGGCTAATTCACATCCTTCTTCAGCGCTCACGGAGTGATCTTCCATTATTATCACGGCAGCACTGACAAAGCCGCAACGCTCTCGATCTGGTGTTGCGTAGCCCCCAACATGTTTCGTGTACATGAAAGGTGTCACCATGCGGACTAACAAACACTGGTCCGGGATGCCATTCTCGGACCGGGACTGGGACAGGTACTTCTCTATCAAGGTATTCAATGATTGGGACGTAGTCCTCATCGATCGTGGTCTGAGTACCTGCGTCCTGGGTACGTGCTCGTTCATGAGATCGAAGACTCAGACCAGTAGGGGGTTGTGGACTCGAAGTCATAGAGGTTGAACCTATCCTCGACTTAGATGTAGTCCGGGGCGTTGCTCTGGCTGGTGACATAGCCGGTGTCTTCGAAGTTGACATAGGGGAAGGAGGCCTCGGCGTAAGGGTAGCATCATCTCGCTCCGCGATCTGGGTCTCGAGTTCCCGTTGAACTGCTTCCCGGAGCCTGCGAATCCTCCTGGTTGACCTTGAACCTGATCGAACACAGAAACGGTCAATGCACATCCATACAAACTCCCAAAGTCCAACAACTGCAACCGCAATCAGTGCGATTATCGCGTAGAGCTCGATAGACATAGTGTCCAGCGCCAAAGGTTCCTGGGCGCGAGCTGACTGGATCATCGTGCAGAGGATCATAGCCCTTAGCATCGTAGTCTTTGCTCCCTCGGTCAAGCGTCCAATTCCCCACATCACAACCAATTCCTCAAGCCTTTGACGTGGGAATGATTTGGTAAGAAGGTCGGCTAGCTGCTGCTGGCCTTTGACATACCTTATCTGGACCTTGTTGTTCTGCACTTGTTCCCGGATGAACGCAGACCGTACTCGTAAGTGCCTCGTACGCCACGAAGTCGAGCCAGTCGGCTTGGCGATTGCAATGGCGGACTGATTGTCGACCGCTAACTGGATCGGTAAGTCAACACCCACCAGCTCCTCCAAGACCGCACCCAAAGACATCGTCATCTTTAGACCCTCTATTGCAGCGGTAAGTTCACTTTCTGCCGTTGACAGGCATACATAGGGGGTCCTTGTTGCCCTCCATGATAAAGGAGCCCCTCTCCAGGTCACCAAGATCCCGGAGTGAGACCTCTTCCCCTCCGGGGCATAGGAGCTGTCCGTAAAGGTGATCAAGCCATCTGAAGTTGGTGCTATGGTCAAGGCATACTCTTGAGTGTGCTGCAGGTAGGATAGGAGTCGCACCCCAATAGCAATGCAGCGCGGAGCAGCCCGACTAATCAAAGCACCCATTGCATTCACCGTGAAACTCACATCTGGACGCGTCCGCTGCGCCAGCCATAACAACTCACCACATAGACGCTGAGCAAGCTTGATCTCTTGCTCATCACCTTTTGGCTCATCCGGCTCAGCCTCAAATGTGACCAGGTGTCTTGGCGCCTGTATAGGGGAGACCGCGGAGTCGGGTACATCATGTGCTCGAAGAATTTCTTTGTTATAAGGCTGCTGGTGGAGGTAGTAGCGGTCCCTGGCCTCGGTCGTGAGGATCTCACACCCCAAAAACCTTATCCCATGGGACGCTGAGAGCATTTCCAACTCTGTAGTTTTCCACGTTGAACTCAGTTTGGCAGCGATGGTTTGCAGTAGAACAACTCGTCCGCACAAGAGGATATCATCAACGTAGATCAACACTAAAGCACCTGGGCTACCTTGGGGTTCCCCAACTTTCACAAGTAACCATAGGTTCGGCTCCGCATCCCCTTGCTTCAGCATCCACTCTGCATCCTCAGCCATAAACCTCATCTCCTTAATGGTTTGGTCACGAAACTCAGACCAAAGCCGAGGGCTTTGACGAAGCCCATACATTCCATGGGTGAGGATCCATCGCTCGTCCTCTGATGCTAAGCCCAACTTCACCAACACAGCCGGGGGCTGAACCGCGTAGACAACTTCATCAGGTCCTTGCGGAAGAGGAGTCAACATGAAGGCTCCTGCGATGTCCAGAAGTCCAGTAAACCATCGCGACCACGCTGAGAACGTCAAGCTTTCGGCCGCCGCACCGGAGGCGAAGATGTCCGCCTGATCAGGCGTAATTTCCGCAACAAACAATCCTGGCTTTGCGCTTGCAATACTTGGCCTCCCCGGTGATGGTGCCGTCATTGGCCGGTGGTTTCACAGTATACACCTTTGCTGGTAGCTCTTGAACCTTGCGGGTGGCCTTCAACTCGCGAATCTCCTTGACAGTAGACCGTCTGAAACCCTTTTCAACAACTCCAAGCTCTTTCTCGATCGAGGCCTTCCACTTGGGTAGCACTTGCCGTACTTCTTGAGGACTCACGTTATGAGTGTGCCGGAGAGGGGTGTCATTATCGATGAGTTCCTTGATCACCTCCTCAATGTTGGGGGTATACTCGGGCTCCAACTTTGCAACCCTCGGATTCAAACATCCATCTTCCCCAACCCATTCCTCAGCACATGCTGCCAAATCCTCCTGGTACGTGGCATCCGTGTTTAATCCAAGGATTGACTGAGAGGTCCTCCACAACAACTCTGCCTCATTCCCAGGGCCATCAGAGTCACAAATCTTCCGAAGCATGTTACCATCACCAGCCCCTTGTACCTCCTCCTCAACGTAGATACCCCAATCCCCACAAGCTTCATCATCATCACGAGCAATATTCAAATCCTCCACATCGTCAGGGGGAAAGCGGACTCCATCCAACTTATAATCCTGCGGAAAGGAGGTTGCCTTTAGCGCCGGTATGGTTTCCAGCACCGCTTCTTCAGCTCGTACTTGTGGTTCAGGTAGAGGAAAACCACAGCCTTCCAGATATGTCTTATCGGCCTCAGACAGCCGATGGACACCATGAGGGGTGTAGGCTGACAAAAACCATCTCGCTCCAGTATCCTTGATGTAACCATGAGTCAACCTGGGACTGAAAGCAGCGGGTTTCTTCTTGATATCCACCAAACAACCATTGTGAATGGTCCCATCTTCCGCTTGCCACTGATGATCCACCGCCTGAGTTCCACCTTGAACCCCCCGATCGTCATGATCATCTTGTACCCATAGTCCAGCATACTCATCACACTTGATCTCAATGACATAGTTCTTACTTCCCCGTTGATTATGCACATCTCTATGCATCGGGACTTCAGAGGCATGTTGCAACGCCAACGTCGCCCATGTGAACTCACCACCATCCTGTGCTCGGAATGTCTGCTTGAGCTTCTTGCTGAGAAACTTGTTGAAGTACATGGTGGTCCACTTTAGTTCTTTGCCCAATGAAGTCACCCCAAATGCACCTCCATGGACATAGGCGCCCAGCAAAATACCACAACCGTCCTTGGCGCGCGGTACCTTGAGGTTTCCACAGTCATGCCCTATCTTGTCCAATAGAGCAGCGCAACCTCGCGCATTGGGAACACCCGCCTCTAACATCTTTGCGGCCATGAGCTCCAGTTCGTAGGTTTCAGCCGATCGTAAAACCCGTAGTTCAGGGTCCGTGCTTGTAGTAGATGAGGAATCATCACCCACTTCACTTGGCGAGACGTAGTCGGGGAAAAAATGCTGTAATCTTCGGATCCCTGGGCCCTTTTTCCGGGCGCGAACTCTTGGGGGAGGTAGTTCATGACGTTCACCTGGTAATTCTATATCGCCCACACCGGCACCATCCGGGGGCTCGTGAGAAGGTGGTGGTAGAGGAGGTTCTTCGCTGTCCTCTGGGTCGACGACGATCGTTGGCACCAGGGAATCGAGCGGAGGAGGATCAACCGTGACCCTCACATGGGTTGTAGTCAAGAACGTGCCTGATGGTTTCAAGATCACATGACCACCCCTCACATCAGTGGCTGGTCCTAGGTATTGTCCTTGCAGCCAATGGGGGGTGAAGCTCTCCACATCACCAGTCTTCTACTTCTTCACCTTGACATACACCTTAGCCCCGTAGGCGACCACAGTGGGATCCGGGATCCCCAGTTTCCAGCAACGTTGCTGGACGGCAGCCGTCTGAACAGCTGTAGGCCAGTGTACCCGTGGTAGTCGCGCCGCATCAAGTAACGTTCTGGCACGCCGCTTTAAATAGCGCACCCCAGCTTCGGCAACTCCATTCTCGGCCGGCTCCGAACCGGTAGAAGTAGTCCTCAATATGCCTTGAGCAGCCAACCAACGTTTCACCAAATTCCCACGGAATTCTCCTCCTCTGTCAGAGTGAACTCGAGCCACCGGGTACTCAAGCGCCTTAATCTCCGTCACCATCTGGAGGGCCGGCAATGTGTAGATAACCTTCTTTCCAGCGATCGGCACACAAAAGTACACCGTCTCCGTCTTAAGCGGTTCCTTGAACGTAGCCTTGAGTCGCTCCCAGCACTCCCTCTCCTTTCGCAAATCATCGCCACTGAAGTCTGGGGTCTCCTCCTCAACCTGTGCCTCTTCGGGGTCCACGTCTTCCTCAGACAACTCCTCATCCTCCCCATAGTCGCCTTCTGGAAAGGGATGACCATGAAGTTCGTCATCATGGTGGACAAGGCATTCGGGTTCTCCACATACAAACGAACAGGCTCTCCTCCTCGAATGGCGCGACCAGCCGAGGACAAAGCGTGCAACCAATGCACCTTGCCACGGTGGGGGGCAACGGAAAGCTGGTCCATTGGACGGAGTGTGGTGTCCCGCGCCACCACAGTACTAACTCGACCCTGAACAGCTGCCCACCATACCACCTTCCATACATCCACAAACTCATTCTCAACCAACAAAGTATTCATATTGAGGTACACCGAGTCCCCAACGTAGGCCAAGTGACGCAACTCATCACGGCTACGATCCACTGAAGGTGGATCCCAACGAACCATCCACGAGGACGCCCTCAACAGGCGCTTCCGCGCTCTCCGGTTCAAAGTGAGAGCCTTCATGAGCTCCCAAATCCCCGGCCGTGGTAGCCGGATCACCATGTCATTCTTTATCACATCCTTATAGTCGAGAAAGTCAGCCTTGTCAACCGCTCTTCTGCCGCACTCAGTACCTCCATTCTGAATATAGCTCATCAAGTGGGACCACCAGCTTTGCTTCACCTCGGTGATCGCCTTCACGGTGGTGGAGGTAGTTTGTCGTAGCTCAGGTAGCTGCTTGGCTTCAAGCTGACTAATCAACGCCGCCGCGGTTTCTTGAGGAAGTTCCGGACATCCCTTCACAACACTGAGCGGCAACACCTCGCCCTCATCACTCAGGAGCTCACACACATCCTGGGTCGAGTGCAGACGGTACCCCAGGGTTGAGATAACCTTGCCGAGGGGGACGATGACCTGAGCCAAGTCATCACCCGTGAGAAGGGTGCCATCACAGGTTTGCTTCATAGTGACACTCGAGTCACCAGCTAGCTGCACGCTAAGGCTTGCTCCCATTCATTCTGGTCCTTTGGCCTCCTCAGTATGTGAGTTGCACCGGAGTCAAGGAGAGCATCGCGCGACCTTGGGGTTGTCATAGGCGAGGTCGTAGTTGTCCATCGATTGATGGCGTTCAGGATGGGCTTTAGGACCTCCAACTTCTGGACCTCCTGCAAAACCTTCATCACCTTCACCTGGGCATCGGCTACCGCTTCAAAGCTAACTCGCCGAACAGCTGCATCGGTAGGGGAGGTAGCAGATGACGTCGCTCCGGTGTCGCTCGCGCCCACCGGAACAGGCCTCCCACCTGACTTCGGAGTAGCTTGCCCGCCGCCGGGAGAGCGGCACTCCTTCACCTTGTGCTGAGTAGACCCGCAGCAGAGGCACTTTCGCTGCCTCGCGCCTTTGTCAAGAAGCGCCCACGTATGAGGAAACCGGCAAGAGTTTCCTCTTCGACATCCCTTGTCTGACGCGAAGAACTTACACAGACCGCTCGAATTCTTTGGGGCAGTTGGTGAGGTTGGAGTAGTCGGTGTAGTGGTAGTTGGATGTAGAGTTGATGTTGTGTCCACGGGATTGGTAATTGCCCTCAAAGCTGTTGTGGCCTCATCCTTCGGATTATTGTTAAGCCTCGCTTGCTGTTCCATCTCGGCCTGAAGATGCTGCAGGAACGTTGTCACCGTGGCTGAAGAAGGACTCACATCCACCTGAAGAGTGCTCCGAATCAAACTCACTCGAAAGTCCAGCTCACCACTCCCTTTGATGATCTGCCCAGTTATGCGATCAAGCCCTCGCACAAGAACCGATGCATCTGGTTCCGCCATTCCAAGAGTCGCGGCTCGCCTCCTCCAAAGGCTCCACTTCCGTAGCCCTTCAACGGCCTGGAGGGCCGTGTGGCACTCATCTGGCTGCTCCAACATCCTCAACACCAGCGTCTTCTCCTGCAAGTTCCCAGGCTGGTACACAGCATATAGTTTGCACAGCACCACAAGCGACGAGACCCGACCATTGGCAATGATCTCCTCTCTGATCGTCTTGGGTACCGCCGAGAGCATCATAGCAGTGGCTCGTCGTTCCACGCGCGCCCACTCGGGACGAAGCTCCGTGCTTGGACGGGGCTGTAGCTGTAGACGAGCAAGCGGCGAGGCAGAAGCGTATTCACTGTACCACCTCAAGGCATCCTTCATCGTCTCCTGCCACCAAGCCAAACTGGTATCCGACAAATCTTCCATTATCGGAGCAATGTGAGTCAACCAATGCAACAAGTCTATTGACCCCGTCGACGGCTGATACTCAGGAAGGAGTGGCAGTTCCGTAATACCCGGCTTCAGTCTCCGGCCGGTCATTACGCCCACTCTGCTGTTGGCGCAACAACGCCTCGATGCCTTTAGCCAGCGTAGCCAAAAGGTGATCATCTGAGGCACCTGGAAGCTGTTCGGCAGGTAGAGGTGGTAGTGGGGGTGGAGGTTGAGGTGGAGGTACGGTAGGCATTGAAGTAGAGGTTGTTGCGGGTCTAGCTGTAGACGAATCTTGTCCCATGGAGTCATCTCTTCCCAAACCCAGTAGACCTTGTATAAACGCTCTTGGACCACCTGGCGACTGAGATCTCGTTCTACCTGTAAACAAATTACGACCAGGACCAGGTAGAGGATGATTTGTAGGAACTCTAGCGGGAACTCCAGGGCCATATGCTTCAGGATCTACACCTTCAGCAAGCCTCCCTCCATCACCCGGAAGAACTGAAGCACCACACCCGAGCTGGGAAGGATCACCAAGAGCACTCCCCTCACGCCCAGGTAGATGACCTTGCAACGCCACAGTGCTGCTCGGACCAGGTAGAGGATGATTTGTAGGAACTCTAGTGGGAACTCCATGGCCGCCCACCTGGGACTCCAACCCGGGGGGTGCCATAGTCATCTGCGACTGTGAAGCCAGCCTCATCTCATAGTTCTCCAGTTGCATACGAAGCCTTTGGGCCTCAAGAGCGGCCTCATCCGATCTCCGTTTTTCATCCTGCAACCTGCTCATCATTTCACCCATAGCAGCGTCTAGTTGTCGAGAAACTTCTGCTTGTAGCACTTCCGGGGTAACACCCAACGAGCCACTCGAGTTGCTCTCGGGTCGCGGATCCGCGGCCGCTGGCGAACTGACCATCACGGTTTGCACCTGATTTTGCCATGTACTCGTAGTGGGAGGGCCTAGTGCCTGAGGGGATGCCCATGAAGTCACTTCAACTCTCTTCTGAATGTAGTCGCCCAGTCGTGTGAACCAGGACGGTTGCCTCCCTTCGCTTCTTGTAGTAACCGGAGATTGACCCGGCAAAGGGGACGGCGTGAAGCGAGGGAACAGCGGTAGTTGCACCGCAGATCGTACGTCGCGCCCGGCTGCTAGTCCCTCATGCACTGACGAAACCTGGCCGGTGGTACCAACTGCTTCACCCTCGCTGAGCCCTGTTCCTGCCAAAGGAAGCTGACCAGGCTCTGCTGCAGTCTGCAAAGTGTCATCTGCTCGTTCTGCCATACCAACATGTACACCACGTTGTTCATCTTGTAAAGTAGGGGTGCCAGCAGGTACCCCATTCGGTATAGCATGTTGCGCTGGTCGATCCTGAACATCATCACCTCGGCGCAGCGGCACCGAAGATCTTCCATACTCTGGACCTCGATCTTCTCCTTCCAGCGTTGGGCTCATACCCTGCTGATGAACGGGATCACCAAGCTGCTGAAACAGATGCATATGCGGATCCATGAGCAGACACAGCAATCGAATTTCGGACTTTTTGGGACATGTCGGAAGTGCTTCAATGAGGCTTCAGCCTGCTACTCTAGGGCTCTGCTGTGCTTTGCACTAACGACGAGCTTCCTTGCTGGCATGCCACATGTTTGCCACTTCCTGTACTTGAGCCATGCATAAGCACGGCACACTTCAGCTTCATCATTAGGGTTTAGGGTTTAGGGTTTAGGGTTTAGGGGTTTAGGGTTTGCAGGTGTCTTCATTTGCCTCGTGAAACGAAGAACCATGCGTCCTAACACTGAGTAAATGAGACGACTGACACCGGGCTCTAAATCGAAAAGCGGTATCGCAGCAGTAACCGTCATTGGTAAGTTAAGGATACGCCTCTATGCACGCAATGTAATTCAGGGACACACACCCCAAGACTCGTATCTTAACCACAATAAGGTTATATGCCATCAGCTCCCTCTTAATTTACAACCCATCCGTGCCGCGAAGCAGAGCCGTGCAATAGAGCCCGAAACCCTATGCAAAAGTCCCGCCCAGCTGGGCGCAAAGAAACCGAAAGACCCCATCCGAAATCATGAAGTCAACCCTAAACCCTAAACCCTAGACTCTTAACCCTGAAGCGGCAAAGCCGTAACCTTCCAAAAGCTCCACACCCAGCCAAGGCCCTTTCCTCGACCACTAACCCAGATCCCTATGACCGTAAGAAGCCCTGAACCCAAGTACCCACAAGGGAAGACCAAAAAGGCCCCATCAAGGGTACCTTGTAGGTACTTGTAAGGTTTCGTGAACCCCAATGCCCTCAACCCGAAACCCCCTAAAACCCCAACACCTTTAAATAACCCTGGACCCCTAAACACTAAACCCCCAACCCCAAACCCCTCGACCCTAAACCCTAAACCCCACAACATAAGACCCGAAACCCACAGAACCCCAAAACATAAGACCCGAAAACCTCTAAACCCCAAAACATAAGACCCTAAAACCTCTAAACCCCTAAACATAAGACCCTAAACCCTCTAAACCCTAAACCCCAAAACATAAGACCCTAAACCCTCTAAACCCTAAACCCTAAACCGCAAAACATAAGACCCTAAACCCTCTAAACACTAAACCCCAAAACATAAGACCCTAAACCCTCTAAACCCCCTAAACCCCAAAACATAAGACCCTAAACCCTCTAAACCCTAAACCCTAAACCCTAAAACATAAGACCCTAAACCCTCTAAGCCCTAAACCCTAAACCCCAAAACATAAGACCCTAAACCCTCTAAACCCCAAACCCCAAGACATAAGGCCCGAGGATACGCAGCCAGGTTGCGGGTTGTCACTTCCGGAAGTGTCGACCCGTGGTTGGGCCTTTCTCTTCGTTTTGGCTTAGGGTTTAGGGGTTTAGGGGTTTAGGGGTTTAGGGGTTTAGGGTTTAGGGTTTAGGGTTTTGGGTTTTGGGTTTTGGGTTTAGGGTTTTGGGTTTTGGGTTTACAGTTTAGGGCTGGGCTCAGGATTTAGGGTTTAGCTGAGCTTAAGGTTTAGGGTTTAGGGTTTAGGGTTTAGGGTTTAGGACCATACCTACCCAGACCCCGGAAGGATCTGCAAAGTCGATCCCCCAATTTGGGACCCTTTTCTACTCAGGGCTACTTTATAGGAGCCCCCAAATAAGGGATCTACTTTCTAGATCCTTCCGGGAGTCTGGGTAGAGTCCCCGTTCTAGTTCCTGTTTTGTTTGGGGGTTGCCGTAGAGTATCCTAAATATGGAACTGGTTTAACCAAAAAAGGGAACTACAACGGAGACTGCAGACTGGAGGTGAACCCTGAACCCTAAGTTACCCTAAGTCACTACACTCCCTGAACCAAAAACCTCTCCCTAAACCCTAAACCCCTGTAAGTTACTAAAACGGTAGGGTTCAGAGAATCCTAAGCCCCAACCTTCAACTCTACCAGTAGGGTTTTTGCAAAACAGGCACAGTGATTCTGGGGTAAACTCAAGGGTTCGTTTCAAAATCAGCTTCAAGGATGCTGCATAGGGCTTAGGGTTGAGCCTTTGGGGTTCAGGGTTTAGGGACCCTAAACCCTAAACCCTAAACCCTAAACCCTAAACCCTAAACCCTAAACCGTGGGGTTTAGGGTTCAATACGGATACCACTGCTTACAAACACGTTTGGGAGAGCTGCCTTCCCACAAAGGGTTTAGGGTTTAGGGTT
>CAJNDV010033367.1:0-24457 GCA_905221635.1 Symbiodinium sp. CCMP2456
CTTTGCTTGCAGCAGTGCTTGGACGTGTTTGCTTGTTGACCTGAGAGACCTAGAGCTTTCTAGGTTTTTAACGGAGTTGGAACACTCCCCCAAAAACCTATGTTGAACCCAGAGGAAGTTTACTCCGCCCAGACTGTTCCCTTGGGGTTGTGGATTCCGGTCAAGACCCCAGATTCTGAGTTTAGGTGAACAACCTGAACTGGGATCAGCAGCTTGTTGCAGTGCGTGCACGTATCATTTGAATGTTTTTGATTGTTTTTTTTCAGCAGTGTAAGTTCTCTTTCCGAAGACATAGCAGGATGCTAAAGCAGCATTGAAATAGAAGGCAGTTCGAGACGTGCGACGGACCGAAGGCTTTTTGCATAATCAAAACAAGGTACAATCGCACAGATTCCAGGTTCTTAGAAACGTCTACTTTCAGATGTTGGCACTTCTGCTAGCAAGTTTGAGAGGCTGCACAACTCACTGCAAGTTTGGTGGAAGCCCTCATGCACTACGCCTTCACAACTTGTTCAGATTTGGCAAGCTGCGACAAGGAGTCCCAAGCTTCACTTGAAAAGTTTTGGCAGTTTTTTGGAGTTTCTTGGGTTTCAGCATTTGCTTTCTCGGGTTTTGGCCTGAGATTCGACGTGAGGGTTTCGGCTTCAGGGTACCAACGGTGAGCTAGGTTTCAGAAGGTTCCATGTGCATGAGAGGCCACCAATCGTCACCAACTTTTAGCTTGCAAACAATTATTACATGAAAAGTTACGTGCGTAAACATCTCCAATGGTGAAAAGCTTCGGGAATCTAAAGTTCTTGGATTTTGTGAATGAACTAAAAATGCTTGCTACCGAGTTATTATAAATGAGAAAACTTTATTTTTCAATGATACAGGAACTTGAGGGTGGAGGATGTTGTGTTTAGACCGTGGTGACTCTGCTCTAAAATTGATCCATCTGGAGCTGCGAACGAAACTCCAACGCTAATCCCTCAGCTCTTCACCTTTTTCATTTTTTTTTGAACGAATTTTGCTCTTAATTCGTTAGATGGAATAAGGGCGAAAATTCGTTGAAAAAGAGCGAAAATTCGTTGAATTTGGAACCTACCTGCACCTCTCAAGTGGCAGCGTTCAGCAAGGCAGGCCCTTGCACAGCACGGTTGCATTTCGGAGGCGTCGTCTTCAATCACACGGTCGTCTCAGGTGGCTGGTTGGCTTAGCTTTTCATTTCCGAATCAGTTCAGCCTGTTTCATAGATTTTGCAGCAAGCTGACGCGTTTTAGTCGGCTGGTTCCGTCTCAACGGAGCTGTGGTTTTGAGGCGCAATTTTCAGATTGAACCCAGTTTTTGATGTGATTGGAGTTTTTCATCCGTTTACGTCGACAGGGTGTTTTTTTTTTTGCATGTTTAGCAGTGTGCGACAAGGCAGCAAACGGTTATTTGCATACCACGAATCTGGAGAAAAACCGCGATCGGTTATGTTGGGTTGTCCTTTCAACTTATGACCGAAGCCATGAGTTTTTCGGGTTAATGGCACACAAGTGAGGTAATGATTTCGTTGTTTCATTTTCTGCCTATCCCGCGATTTTCAGTCTACAACAGCAGACATCACCGCGGGTCGGACAGCTCTGCAGCTTACAGTCCAATATTTTGCAGGTTTCTGGTCGCAGAAAGCAGGAAATATGGACACAATTATACAGCGAAGCTGCAGCTCCCGCATCAAAGCAATGCGGGTCGACGCCGACATCACCATCAATGTGCGGCATTGACAATGCCACACATTGCCGCATGGTCGACTTTCCTGCCATAGGCGAGCGTGCTGACAGCCTTGTACCAAGCGGCTGAGAAGCGATTCTTCCGGGTTTGATGCAGGTCGCTTCGTCGAAACGCAACCAGTCCTCGGCATCGGAAACAGAGCAATATGCACAGATGTTGATGACCCCGACGAGTGTGGCAGCTTCAGGAGGCAGGTCCAAGCTTGCATCAAGTTGCCGTTCTTGAGCTGGGGAAAGTAGTAGTCAATCGCTGCAGATATCTGCGAAGCCCTTGAAAACACAGTTCATCTTGAGACACAAGGAATTTGACAAGTGTTGTCATGATGCTTTTGTCTCGTTTCCTTCTGTACAGCTACGGCCGCCGTATGTCTGAGCGGACAATTTCGTGGAGTCTGAATCTCAGGTTTTTGCCACTGCGATTCAGCATGATTTGATGATTGTTGTTGTTGCTGCTTTAGTCGTCTGAACCATCATGTGTTCAATGGTACATATCTCGTGAAGCTTTAGGTCTGTTCCCCGCACGAGCTTTGGTTTTTACTTCATCGAGTTTGGCCCTTAGTCGAATCCATGTGGCGTACACTTTTGCATTCCATGACATTGCATTTTGAATGGACCTGCCAATTCGAGGTGTTGCCGATTTTCGGGGAGCCAAGAGCCGATTTGTTCGTTGTTGTGCCTCATGGTGAGGCACGAACTGGGACATTACGAGATGTCTGCCATGTGCGTAGTGCTTTTGTGTGGACTTCGGTCGGAGGGCATGGCGTCCATGACATGTGGCCCTGCAGCCGTAACTCCAAAGATCAAGCCGGTCTAACTGTTGGTGTACCCCATGCCTGCACCGTTGGACCTCATGACCATGCGCAGGACTGCCAGAGGGCCGCAAGCGCGGACCTTTCTTTTTTCACGACAGCTTGAGCGCTCTGTCACCAATGACATCTTGAATCTGGACATCCGCAAGGTCTCTTACCAAATGCCACAGAGCTACACTGCATTCCGGCCGGTGTCTCTGCAGTTTGATTGTCGCATGTCTTTTTCTTTCGCGTGGTGAAAACGAGGACCGGCCATTTTCGGCTGCTGAAACTACATGGCTGAGGGAAGGGCCGGGGTGCAAAGCCCAGCAGTGGACGTTACACGTTCAAAGATACTCATAGCATAGGCTTTGCGGTAGCTTGAGGCTATGTTGGGCCTGCATCCCAGTCTTGCTGCCTACAGGACATGTAGCAGCTTGTAGCATCCCTTGTAACTTGTTTCGTAGCAGCAGGTTCTTGCTTGCTAGTGCAGCAGCTTTCGGCCGAGGACCGTGAAAAGATCATTCTGCAACTCAGGCTCGCTCCTCGTGTTTTGGATCAAGTTAAACTCTGTGGCATTTGCACTGCTTGAGCTGTGAGGCTATTGGGCTACTGTGGAAAAATCATGAAGCAGCGCATGGAGGCAATATGAAGTGTGTACACGCTTCACTGCAGTTGAACCGCTTGAAGTGACATTCACGTGGTGCTTAGGCCGGCATTTCGCCTGAAGCCCAGCTGCTATTGACAAGCTTACAAAGCTTCTTGGTTTTTGAGTCAATGTGTGCATTGAGAGAGGAACGGCAAACTGCGCTGTCCATTTGCGCAGTCTGACAGTTTCCAGGTATCGGTGGTGGCTGCGTGTGAGAGCAGATGTCCTTTGGCATCGCTTTCCTTCTACGGAAGCCGAACTGCATGCGCAAGGTCGGCTGCAGTGCTCTTTTGTGCTGTGTGCGGAGCATGTGCTCAGGCCCCAACATGGTCCTTTTGAACTGGATGCCCATATGTCAGTGGCAGGCAGGAGTTCCCACTTGCCGGAACGCGGTTTCCGTTACACAGCACGACAGTGCGAGAGGCCTACTGTGACCATTTTGCTGCAGGCCCGCCCAGGCCTCAGTGGTGGCATGTCTCGTGTCACTGGGAAGTCTGTGGTCAGGCCGTGCTCGCTTAGCGTTCAGGTCGTGGCTGATGCAACGGTATTTCGACTTCTACGATTATGTGCTGGAGCCAAGGTGCCGGTTGTGGTGTGCAGACTGGCGACTCCGTTGGCCGGAGACGTGCTCAGGAACTGGCCGCGGTGCAATTTTCCACAGGGCGACAAGGTGGGCGCGCTCGCCTCCACTTCAACTTCAGGGACAAGCACGATTTTCTGACAAATGCAGGTCCTGCGAAGGCACTGGGCTCACGACTGCAGCTGCCTTTGTTCGTCGTGGTTGACATTCGTTCAGTGCCGTGCTTGTGCTGACTTATGCAGTGCGAAGGCAACTACATTGAGCTCATCATGGAAAGGCAACTTCGGGTCACTAGAACATGTCTAGGTTCGTCCATTCTCTCTGCATCAGATTAGGCTTTACTTTGCACTGCGATCATGTGAGAACGTCCTTTCAGACAGACCCTGAGGTATCTCGGCGATCGGCGCATCCCTGTCCGGTATACTCGAAAAGTTTGCTTCGTGGCCTCCTTGGTCTGCAGAGTGTGGAGTTCGAAGTGGCAGATTTCTGCCTCGCCGCACAATACCCAATCTGCGTCTTGGGGTCCATCTCGGAGTTCTGTGCATGTTGCCGTTTGCAACAACCTCATTGCAAGAATCGATGGTGAGACGTCCGCTTTGTCGGCTTTGGGGGTTCAGGTTCGCCTTCGACACTGCGGTCAGCCCGCCCTGGAAGATCACTGCAACGAGGCATTGCAGCCTCGCCACGTGGCCTTGGGCCATGCTCAGAACGCTGTGAGCCTGCGAGCATCGCGTAGGCAGCTGCTGGAGCCTTTCCGGATGATCTTGCAAAATGGCGCCATCTGCACCTCAAGGGCATGGAAGCCAGAGACTCTGAGACCGGAGTTTCCTTATGACCTTGATTCCTTCGAGCAGCCAAGGTGCTTCCAGAGCAGACCTTCCCGCGGCACTACGAGCATGATCCTGCCAAGCCCCAAGAGTGGCCTAAAGCGACAGCTTCAAGAAAACTGCTTCAGTAGCCTTTCGCCTTTTCGACTCTGGCAAGTGCCGGAAGCTTGTAGAATTCCAGTGTGGTGCCTGCCATTCCGTCTGTCGTCCGTCGCCACAGAGGGTTGATCTAAACCCCCTTCTCTTGACTTTGCGTTACGGAGGCGCTTTATTCGTATTGTCACTATCGAAATTTCCTTCAAGACATGGTGTGCGCGCAAGAACTCGCAAGGACGGGCGCAAGAGCACGCAAGGGCAGTACCATGCCTATATATCAATATATAACAGCGGTTGCCCCATGGTGTATTTTGGATCTTGGAACCTTCCCATCCTAAGCCTCCAGCCCGAAACCAAAGCGCTTGCATCGGTCATGTTTTGGTATTCAAGATACTGAAGTTCATGATCATACAAGCTGCAGGCATGAACAACTCGTGTCGCAAGAAACACGCAAGAGTGCACAAGGCCGAGCGCAAGGGGTATTAAATGTGGAACAAGAATATCGAACAACCCCCGGACCCAGAGTTCGTTTGTTCGGAAACGGTCACTTCGCCGATTCCTAGGATTTGACTGAATCGCCACATGGGGTTGCGTGTTTGCCCGTGCATCGTTCCGTTCTGCCTTTGAGTAATCATGCACCAGTTGAGCGCAACGGGGCTGACACCAGCAGTCACCAGCACATTGCTGAACGCAATGGCGGCGTATCCCATGCTGCTGAAGAGTCTGATGATCGTATGAACCGGAGGTCACCTAAGCTAGGTTCTTATCCATTTTGCACCCTTTCAGGGGCTTTCGGCCAAGCTGGTCGATTTCTTTCACACCGAGCAGCACCGGCTTGGAAGACCTCCAAAGGTGCCTTGAATCATGGGGGTTAGAGGGCTCTGCCACGGGAGGTTTTTGACTCAAGCCACAATGTACCCGAACGTTCAGGATGCGTCATCAAAGCGTCCCGCGAAGTCTGCTATCGAAAGTGGTGTAATTAATTGCCTGCCCTGCAGATTGTGGATCTTGGCTGTGGCCGTGGCTCGCTGGCCGGATCGTGCATCGAGTGCAGACATGACCTTTATGGGTTTCAGCTGGTCAAGAATGTTGGCAAGGTGGGGGAGCTTCGAGCTTGGGGCCATCTTGCCGTCGGATTGGATGCAAACCCGCTGTTAACGGCCACGCTGAACGAGTATGGCATGGCAGCTGGATGAGAATGGTCAGAGCATACTGTTCGGGAGCTTCGAAGTCAAGCAGCTTCCTGAGTCAGTGATCTGATGGACAAGACAGCTTGTCCCGTGGCATCAGGTCGCCGACCTGACCGAAAATAACTTGAGCTTCACCATCCGGACAGCCCATCCCCGCTGTGTCGCTTGGCTGCAGATTCGAAGACCGTCAAATCCACAAAGTCCTGCTTCAGCGAACCAAGAATTTTCGCCCGCACGTTTACAGACATGCCGCCGGGCCAGAAATGGAGCACGTGCCATTCACTGGGGGCTCACCCTTCTGAGTTTCGTTGCAAACCTAAACAAGATTACGCCTTTTGCGGCCACGTCACTTGTCAGGCCACAGGCTTCGAGTTTGAGGATGCCGGGCAATCACTTGGCAATGTCGCGGACATGGATCCCAGAACAGAGTCCCAAGCCAGTCCTCTAGGCAAGGGGCATCACGACAGAGATTTGTCATTCTGATAGTTGCTCAAAGTTACTTAGAAGACGGTTGAACCAAGTGTTGCCTGCCCTGCAGCCTGGGTATACTGGATCAATTATGTCGCTGGACGCTGCTGTGGTCAACTCGCTTGCGTTGGCTTCGACACGAAGGGCCTGCTGAAGTGGAAGCTTCCAGCCAGAGAGACTTGGAAAGTCAGCGACCAGGCTGGCTTCCGTTGCAGCCTCCATTTCGCGCTGCCTGTTTCAATATCGCGACTCGTAACGGCTTCTTCTCGCGCCGTCAGGTCTGGCTCTACGAGAAGTACCTGTCGGTGCCAGAGCCCGATCAGGCAGCGCAGGAAGTCATCAGAAGCGTTGCTGGCATGACGCTTTGCTACTCTTCTCGCTCTTGTGGAGGCCCAAGTTCAGAATCCCTTTAAGCACGGCCCTGGAGCTCTGGTTCCGGCGCCTTGCCTTGGCGCTCTCCACGAAGAGAGAAAGCGACCTTACCGTGGCTGTCATGTTTCTGAGGTTGCGGAGGGAGAAGAGACCATGGACTGGGTCATCTCCCTGGATGTGGGCGGACAGATCCCGGAGGAGTCACGGTCCATTTTCCTGCAGAATTTGCGCAGACTGGCCGGCCAGGGCGCCCTGGCAGGAAGAAGCATGACAAGCACGCAACAACGCTCGCCATGGCTTGTCCCGAAGCCGAGGAATTATTCTGAGCTGGGATCCAGTGAGAAGGCACGGCGATTCGGACCTTCTCAAAAAGACGGTCTGACTGTGAAGTTCACGAGGCCGCCTGTGGAAGAGATCGAGGCCTTGGGCTTCAGGCGGGATGAGGAGCTGGAGGATCACCTGCGGCTTTTCGCAGGCACCGTTCTGATCCGTTCTGGTCTTTGCTCGCTGTGGCCACCCTGCCCCGCACCTTGCGAGGCATTGGCCTCAGAGCTTATCTGAGCCAAACCCTCCTTGCCTTCCGGTCACGAAGCGGCCCATCAAAGCGATGGCCGTCCGCGCGCTGCCATCTGCGGCCACGGAGGCCGAACCATCTCTGTGCACCGTTGCTCACCTTCGGGCGAGGGCCTGAGAAGCATACGGACATTGCATCTCACACAAAGGCTTTCAGGAGCTATATGTGTGGCTTGATTAGTTGCGCGCAAGGTGCCTGGATGCCGAGCGCATCTGGATTCGCGGGCATTGTGCTGGTGACTTCCAACGTTTCAGTTCGTCTGAGATGACCGGTGCTGTCGAGGAAGCGGAGTGCTTGCTGACCACAACCAGCCCCGAGTCGATACTCTGATCAGTTTTGTTGTCCTACTGGATGAAATCCCGCTGCAGGTTTTCGTGCATGTTGGCATTGAAAGCTCAGGCTTAGGCAGCTAAGGTATACAGGGATACGAGGAATGCAAGCTCCCAGAGCCTCCATCCACTGACCAGCCAGCTCTGGACCTGGATGGTCCAGGCCCAGCGGCTCACAGTGAAGTGAGACACCGAGCCTTCGGATGCTCTTTGCTTCGTGATCGACTGCAGGGCACGTGCCGGAGGACAAAGCCGCCTTTGACTGCTTCAGCGGCACAGTTCCATACGAAGCTTTCTGGAACCTTCAAGGCTGGAAGCTTCAGCCCTGTACACAGCCAAGAGACATGAAGACGACCTCTTAAACAGTCCAAACGGTACCACGTAGGCTGAGAGGGCCTGTGTCAGGTCTGTTCATGACGAGCATGTTCGACAGTGCCGACCCGCTCGTTCGTCACGACGAGAGTATCTGGGACACAGAGATGTGTGGGACTCTGGCGGTGGCTTTCAAAATCTACCGGCCGACTGCTTAAATCGCAATCCGAGCATACTTGGCTTGGATCTTCTTTCATTTGCAAGTTGGGTCTTCCAGGCTGGTTTGGGCACCCTGGGAGCACTTCGTCTCCAGGCTCCAGCGAGTTTGGAGGAGCGAGGTTCGGTTCTTGCTGACGGCTTGGGATTGGCAGAGGCCGGGTTCCAGTCTGCTGCTTTTTTCAAGCCTTCCCGCCGATTTCCTCTCCAGTGTCCAGGCCTCCGCACCCGGGTTGGGGCTGCTTATTGGCCTCCGTTCTTCGTGCTGCCGCTCGGCGCAGTGCGGCTCTTGCAGGGCCCAGGAAGAGGTGCGACCAAGAGGCTTCCTGTCTGCCGTTTCCCGACGTTCTCTCGACAGGCGTCCACTGGCCAGCGCTGCACTTCGCCTTCGAAGCTCGTGTTGGTCCCGCTGGTCCGGGAACAAATGCCAGGAGACTTTCTTGTTCTCTCATGAGGATTTGACCAGTCCGCCGAGTTGACAAGCCAGGAGGCAATGCAACAGACCGGGAAGGTTATGTTGCGCGTTTACCGGCGACTTCGCAGACAGCCTTTCCTGGAAACGTTGCAGGCCGCTTATAAGTTGGTACAACATTCCAAGTCATGACATGCAGATTCGTTTAGCTTCAGGATGGCCGACAGCTTTGGAGGGCCGAGCTCCAAGCGATGGCGAGAGCTTATGGGAGCTTATTGCTCTTTGTGGGTCTTCGAGGTTCTTGCCGCCAGACATCACCCCGACGGCAGAAAGTGCAACGTCTCCGGCTGAGTCTACGATCTCAACTGTCCGGACTCCGAAGTGCGCGGGTTCAGGGGATCACGGCTCAACCGTTTCGTCGATACCTTCAGAGGCTGGCTGCGCGGGGGCCCTGGCACAGATGCATGGCCCATATCACATCTCTTGGTCGGTCTGACTAGGCTGCCCTACTAGAGATGGTCGGTTGGCCATCTGACGACGATCAGCAAGCTGAACTTGAAGAAGGTCGAGAAGTTACATCCTCCCACGACACTACTGACACGACTGCGGACTTGTCCGCTGGTGGCTGGCCATCCCCTACCAAGCCCAATCAAGGAGGCTCAAGGAGGGCACGTGCGTAAGCTTTCAGGATGTGGCGCAGAAGGTCGTAAGGAGAATACTGAGGAAGTTCGCAGCTCAAGTTCCGCCGACAACTGGCACGGAGCCACATTGGCTGCCACAAGCTACTGCAACCAAGTTTCACAAGGGATTCGATTTGCGCAGGACGATCTACTAAAAAGGATGCTTGCTTGGCTTTGTGCACCAAAACACTGTTTGAGCTGGCCAGGTTCACTGAGAGACCGGGCATGTTTAGGCTCATGGGTCGGAGTCAATAGAAGTGCCGCGGGAGATCCATGTTGTACGGTCTCCTCCGCCAGCGGCTGCTTGACATAATCGCGACAGGTCTTGAGATTTGGATAGGAATTGGAAGGACATGACACGTGACATGAGGATTTCTGCGCCCCAACTGTTTTGCAGAAAGCTGATCCACATCAGCTTCGCGTGGAAGCTCCACTCTACTTTATTGCGGGGCAAGAGTTTTGGCAGATTCCAGGCAGTTTCTTCCGCCGCAATGAAGCACATCAAGGCTGATGCCCTGCAATGCGTGGCATGCAGCATGGATAGGCTCGTTGCAGTGAACTTGGAGCCACCACAATGCTTCCAGGTACTTGTTTTAGCAGTGACCGTTCTGGGAGCTGGTGCAGCAAAGATCCGAAGTCGGGCAAACGAGAGCAGCCAGGCACTTGTGCAGGACAGTCTGCAAGAGTGGGTAATGTGGTAGTGAGCCGGACATGTACCGCTCAACGGGGCAGACACCACATGACTGGAGGAGACTTGCACACCTGTCCAGAGCGAGCTGACCAAAGAAGTCACACTTGCACTTTGCATCTCGGTCAGTCGGAGCATGTTGGGATCAGACCGGTGGCCTGGTCTTGGCACGACCCGAACTAGCTTGGTGAAGCAGTCTGAGCTCGGGCAGCGCAAGGTGGAAAGTTGATTAACAACAAGGTCAACAGAGGACCGGGCTTGTGAATCCTCGTTCACCCACGATGATGCAGCTGACGGTTTCTGCAGTCACCACCTGTTCTGTTGGCCAAGAGAAAGGACCGAACGCGAAGGCGTGTTTCGCTGCCGACACCCCGCATGTGCGCAAGGCTTTGGCGAACAACATGCTGGGCCCTCGGAACACAGAGTTGAGGGCATGACGTTCATGCGCTTGAAAGCTGAAATCGTTCCGAATAGACGGTAAAGTCTACCCATTTTTTCTGCCTTCGTTGTGTCCTCAGTCGGTCCAGGTTCAACCACTGTGGTGCATGGCATCTCTACGACTTTCGGGCCAGCAGCTCTATTTGTTGGTCATGGACCAACAAGGGTAAATGCTTCCAGCGAAGTGGGATGCCCAGCTTTCAGTTGTGACCAGAGGGGAGTTAAACATGAGGATCTTGCCTTTGGGGACCCTTAATTTTGAGATCTGCATGTCTGTGTGCTTGTGTACGCCCTCATAAGTGGCCGATTTCAAGACTATCAGATTTGCAAATGAATCACCGCAGAGTCATGGCTGCGTCGGAAGAAGCCGTCGCTGCCGTTGCACATTGTGTCAGCAGAGATTGAATCGGAGACAAAAGAAGAAAATGCTGCCGTTTGCCCTGCAGAAAAGTTCTGTGCACATGCAGCTTCATCGGTGTTTCGAAAACTGTGTCAATGTAGACCAAGACGGTGAAAGAGCACCTAGCAATCCAAACTTCACTTACTGAAGGAGCAGCCGCGAGGCTCCCAACGCCACCCGATGAGTCAAAGAACGCATGGTGCTGTGGCAGGAGCACGAGTTTGGTAGGCGGAAATGCACCAGGCTGTGAACACGAATTCAACCGCAAAATACGCGAGGCACTGTGAAGGGGGATGTGGGGGCGCGATTTCGGGAGCTGTATACTTCATAGGCACAGGACTGTGGTGGGAAGAAGAGCCGCACCGATGCCGAATTTCGCAATATCAAAACAACCAGGACGGCGGGATGTCGAGACCGAGGAGCCGACTAGTGTGGTCCACCAACAGTGCAAAATGTGCGCGGTGCTATAGCTCGTGTGGGTTCGAAGAGCGAAGCACGACGTAAGGGCTCGTCGGGAGTTTGGTGTCCTCATATCTGATCCATCGTTGAGGAAGGAATGAAGTCAGGAGTGACTTGTTTGTGTGCGAAGAGTGGACTGCCCGGCATGGCACTAAAGCTACAGCTGCTTCCTCTGCGAAGCCCAGGCGGGGCTTGCAAGAGCCACAAGGAGAATGCCGTGGTCGCAGAGCGGAGGAAGAAGCTCTGCAAGGCCAGGGGAAGAGAGCAGCCGCTGGAAGGAAGGAAGGCTTGGGACTTGTTAAAGCGTGCGATGTTCCTCTAGTGGATGCCCCACATTTCTTTCTCAAGCCGCCCCGTAATTAGGCGATGGCGCTTGAACATGTGTAAGCCTGCCTTCTTTGAAGGCGGTTTCGGTTTGGGGCTGTTTTAGCAAGTGAACCCTTTGCGGGAACCAGTCACTCCTCTTAAGGTCTAAGGCCCAGGGGGCTTTTCTAATCCATGCATGCCTTTTTGGAGTTTCACTTCTGCAGTCCTCTCAGTGATTGAAGACCCTTTCCTCTGAATGTTTTGGCTTTTTCACCCATACAGCCGTCACTCATGTTGAGGTTGTGATGGGTCATGACGATGATGCTGACATGGTCACGATGGCGATGCCATCGACGTGAAACGATCTGAAATTCGGGGAGACTCTGCATTTCGCTATCTAGCGCTAAAGACTAATGATGTCGCATACGATGCACATACTACAATAAGTTATAAGTTATACGTAGTCCCTGCAGCTTAGGAGTTTTTGACAGGTGGATTGAATTGAAAGAATCTTGTTGTTGCTCTTTTTCGTGACTCGTCCGTCTTTGTTTCCGACTCGATTTTGGTGCTTTCTGACTCGGTGCATTCGGTTTCCAAGACGCTGGCCACCCTAGTGTCCGCTCCAGCGGAGTGCATTTGGGGAATGGACATCATGGGCCAGAGTCCCAGCCAAATCCTTTCGTGATGATGTCGAACCGACACCGCCCGAGTCCAGTTTCGATCGATGCATGTAAAAGGAACCACGACAGCCTGCAAGAAAAAACATTTCTAAAAGCGGAGAGCCGATTCCGAAAACCAGCCGGGGGACGTAGAGCATTGGCACGGAAGACAGGACGTTTAGGGTTTTGGCTTTCAGGGTTTTAGGGTTTAGGTTTTTAGGGTTTAGGGTTTAGCTTACCGTGTTAGATTGCTCCGAACTTGTTTTTTCAACGCGCACCCGGGTGCGAATTCGTTCAGGCAAAGTGTCTTCCTGCCCAGCCGTCGCTGACAGAGAAGGTGACGAAGTCATATTGTATCTCGCAAGTAACTTGGAACATGCCATTTTCTTCTGGATCCAGGCACTCCATTTCTCCAACATTATGCCTCAGCAGGTTTGGATTGGTGTGTTCCATTGGCTAGTTCCTTGTTGGGCGCCATGTGTTTCTGCGAGACGGCTGCGTGTCAAAGTTCTGGGTTTTCGTGGGGGCATTCAGGGAAGCCGAAGACACACAGTTTCTCTATGTTTATCTGCAAGTAGCTTTGGGAGAGCAGGCAAGTTCAATCTTTAAGAGTATGACATTTGTTCAAGGCTCAGAGCTTGTCGTGAACAACGCCAATTACGGCCCGGAAGCAGTTGCTTGTGAAGACGAGGAAGCATGTTCGAGAGCTTTTTGGAGCTTGTCTTCTGCGTGCTGTGTTGGCTTATTAGGGTTGGCAAGATGCAACACAGGACACGGTCATGGTGCGCAAGTCCATCGCGAACAAAATGTCGGGAACCCAAGCATTCAGGTTATGTCATGGGAGAGTTCACGCAAGAAGGAAGGGAGTTAGGGATAGGTCTCGGTGTTGGAGGGAAAGGTTTGGGTGTTTCTTGAAGCCGGGAGCGGCAGAGTCTTGGAAAGGTTCCACCATTGTGGTGCGCACTACCTCTACGACTTCGACAACCCGGCGGGAACCTGCTATGCCTGGTCCAAGAACTGCTGGAAGCGAGGCTAGTCGGCTAGTCTCTGAGAGCGTAGCGACTTGCGCTCACGGCTTCAAGGGGCGGCGACAGTCAACGATTTGTGAATTTTGCTGTCCTCTTTGGCTAACGGGGGGTGGAGCCTCGGAGTGTCAGTTCGTTTTGCACAGCAGCTTCCCTGATCCAGACACGGGCTGCATGGGCCACATTGAGCAGAAGAGAATGGTCGCGCGAAAGGCGAACCTGTGCGAGGCGATGGTTTGAAATGTGGGCCGTTCAACAGCCACCCGAGTGCATTTGCTGGCACGATTCAGCAGAACCTGCCCAGGTTCCCCTGGTAGCAGTGCAGGGCCAGAGGTGCAAAGCAACGCCTTACACGCACGGGTCTCGACAGGATGTGGTTAGGAGGAACCGTGAGTTGCTCCAAATCGCCGCCAATGATCCGGCCATTGGTCGAATCAAGGTATAAGCCAGCTTCCAGCTGCGATGGATGGAGCGGACTCACGCAAGATCAGCCGTCCACTCAAGTTGTTTAACGCAAAACCGTGTCCCTGTAGCTCTGTGAGCGACTTGTTCTTCAGAAGGAGGGTGTTCAACTTCAGCAGCCAAAGGCGAGCGGCTTGTGCAGGGAGACCCGCTCTGCTCGAGGTGCACGGAGAAGTGCAGCATCCACGCGAAGGCTAAAAATTGCCCGCGCAAGACTTGCCACAAGACAGCACGCAGAGTCGCAGAGTTTAAATGTATGTTTCCATGGGTTCGGCTTTCTTCACATCCTGCTTGACCCTCGAGCTTGAACCTGAGCACTTGCGAGGTCGTGCGGCCGTGTTTTATCCGAAGACCGGCTGGTGCCATTTGTTAGATTCTTGCTGCTTGGGCTGAAATAGGCAATGTACATCACATGCAACAGTCTGTGCGCAGCAACACTCCGGCCTAAGCGAACTGCAGCGTGGAAGCTTGCAGATCTTCATGGCCGGGAGGTCCCGAAGCGGAGCCCCATGACGATGCCACTGCCATCGTCCACGAGGACCCGAGCGTTGCTGGTTGGTGACGGTCAGCAAGCATGGTTCGCCCAGAGCAGACGTTGTCACTGACACTGATGGCACTGGTCACAGGTCACCCCGAATTCAAGACAATTCCGGTGCGACTGCTAGATCTGACTCAGCCCAGAGGTCCCGATGAAGGCAATCGAGGGCGCCAAGTGTTCCAGCAAATATTACACGCGGCTCTCCTGCACTCATGTCTCATTCCATCTTGCAATGGTCATTATTGGGATTACGCATGAACTCAACCGTGACGAATGTGAACACGTGTTGGGACCACAAACAGTGATGTTGCAGGGCCTGCTATCAATCACCAGATCTTCTCCCCCGTTCAGAGCTCCACGGTCCCCGGACTAGAGCATCCATGCCGAAAGAACATCAGATTGCTAGCGATGATCGCTTTCGTAAGAACCAATGTCCGGCTGTCAGATCATCCGATAGCCAAAGCAAGCGTGCCCAAACGGGACGTTCCTGTGTGGCGTGTGAGACTGTCAAAGGTTTGACAATGCAGACCAGAACAACCTTTGCGATGGCTGGAGCGGGTTGACACTCGCCGAGCAGCCGCCTCAGCTGTCCCTCCACAGACGAGTGCTTGCGCTTCAAGTGAGTTGCCTGCCTTGCAAGGTGTGCACTGAAATGTTCCGGCAACGAGCAGGCCACAAACTGCCCGCAGAAGACCTGCTTCTTGGAAGAAGTTGAGAGATAGTATTCGTACATCATCGAAATGGACTCGGAGCCTGAATGCTTGCACGTTCGTTGTTGTTCTGTGGTAGCTTTCCGAAACGCGGAGGAGCTCCTCGGAAGGACGAGCCACACAGATGCCAGGAAAACTCAACCTCGGAATGACCGACGCAACTCCATCACCAAACCCATGCAAAAGCCACAACAGGACTGCACTGCGACCCGTCCTGCACCCGGAAGCATATCATGCGATGTCATGACCAGCATGTTCTTTGCGAGCGACGCACATCTCCTCGGCACGAGCAAATGTTTAGAGACTTCGCTTTATCTTCTATGTCTGGAGTTTCTAGTCTGCGTCGGTGGTCTCCTTGCTCCCGCACCTCCCCACGACTTCGTCGCCTCCGCTGCTCGATCCCTGTCCTCTCTCTACCCAACCTTGCCGGACTTGGACTTGGCATCTTCCTCGGCTTGGAGTGCTGCCTGCTATGGCCTGCTGTTGCTTCCGCTCGGCTCTTCTCCTCTTGCGTCCTGCCTGCGTGCGTGCATTGGCCCTTTGCTTGCAGAGCCTTGGATTCTTCAGGCTCGTCCCCAACCAGTAGTCTTGGGGGGGCTCACGCCCGAGTGGTCCTGCGTCCGCGTGCCTGGACTTGCGGCTTGCTCTTCCCTAGTTTCGGTTTAGGCCTGACCCTTTCGAGTCAAGGGTTTAGTCCTTGCCCGTGGATGCAGGCTATAGGCTTGAGCGTTTGGATGTCGAGCAGCTGACCGTCAGTGTTGAAGGGCAGGAATTTGAGCTTCTGTCTGAACCGCCAACAAGCGGAGAGCCGTCGGCTTGCACTGGGCTTGTTGGAACCACACCTGCTGCCTGCCGTTGCAGGGCCCCGTGTCGAGCGCTCTTCCCACCACTTCTTATTTGTGCAGGACAGACCGTGACAACGCCTGCGACGGGATCGCCTTGTGGATCGTCCGAGCCCTCCGAGGAGCATCCGGCCGAGACAGGATCACTCAGGCATCTTGCTTGTGGGAGGTGCCTACGACTCTTGGTAAGGCCAAGACGTTTTGAATTTTGGAAGCGGAACCAGGACCGTGGGGACACGGTCTTCATGGGACTCTTTGCGGCTGACGTGGGTGGGACCCGTGTGTTCGGCTGGCCGTGTGTTCGGCGGCTGACGCGCTTGGCTTGCTGCCTTTCCATAAGAAGTTGGTGGCGTGTGCACCAGGAAAGTGCATACAGCAGCCTCATTGATCGAGTTCCTCTGACCTGGCTTCTGTTTTTCCCTCCCGCACCGCCCAGCGAAGCACACCGTGGAACCCGCGAGCGCGAACTCGCCATGATGCTTTCAGTGGTTTTGGCGGCCGGCTTTGGTGGCTTACGTCGCCACTCCTTCGGGGCTGTAGCTGCATTGCCGCAAAGTTGGCTCTTGACTTTCAGCTACCCTGAGCGGTGTCGAAGAGGGATAGCGAATGCCCTGCATCTGATGGCACAATCACATAGCGGGCTACGGAATCCCGCTTCCTCGACCTCAAGACTCCCTCCGTAGAAGCTTTGCAGTGCTTTCTGCACTTGGCAGGGGCAGCATGGGACCACCATGCCCTGATAATTGAATGAAACCAGAAAGCTGCACAATTGTGCGAATGACAGCTTAGACATCTTAGACAGTGGGCGGCTCTTTGTACTGCTGCTGGCCACTTCCGTTCCATTCACTAAGTACAAATCGATGAACGACCGCATACACGTGGTTCTCACGAACCCAAGTGCCTCCTAAGGTGTGGCAGCGACCTTCTTCGGGAAAACGGGCTGGTGCCACCTCCACGACACATGTGTGCTGGCAGAGTTTGTTGCATGTTCCATGGGCGAGCAACAGACATGCTTTCATCCCTTCTAGTCTCAGTTTGGCATACAATGTCAGAGAGAGAGAGAGCAGTTGAAGAGAGCGTCCTAAAGATTCAGTAGGTCCGGACAACAGGTAAGTACCTGGACACGTTTAATATGGTTTCTCGTACTCGTGATGTTCTTGGGGAGATCAAGTGCGACGGACATGGTAGTAGCACTGGGCGCTCAGGCCCGGACCTGAATAAAAATCCGGCTGCAACGGCCATCGTTCCGGAGGCATGTGCTCGTGTTTTGCCGTGGACCGTCTGTCGGGTTCACTGGTGCTCAGTTTTGTTCTTTCGTCTCCAATGACTTTTGTAAGGCGGAGCACAACAAAGATATGGCTAAAAAAGCAGTTGTGCTTCGCCAGCTTTGTGTTTAAACTGTAAGATGTAAGGGAGCCGTTGTTTGCAGACTTTGCCCCAACGACCCTGATAATCTCGCCACCGTATGCTGCCAAGTCTGGTTCATGTCCAGCACGCCTAGAGCCCATATGAGGGGGCCTGGGTTCACGTCGTCTCTGAATCCAACCAGCATCGCAAAGACTGCATTCTACCTTTTTCCATCATCTATTGTTCGAGCAGTGGCAGGCTGCGCGCTGGTGCAAAGGCGGCGTTACGAAGAAGGCCTGGGGCTGCGATGCCATCTCGGACAGCACGGTGTTCTGGCCGAGAATATTTGGCACTTGTAAAAGCTTGCTGCAATCGATTCAGCGATTTCGTTGTGCCGTTTGTGTGACGATTGTTGAGTTGAGGGTTGCAGATTTCAAGGTTTATGTGTTTATGTTTTGTGTTTGAGTCTTGCTCAGGGGGGCAAGCTGAAAGGATGTCAGCGGTCAGGAGCCAACGACATTCGTCGAACACAGCTCTACTCACATTCAGCCGAACTTTCATGTCTTTGTTTGGCTGGGCAGCTCACCCTGAAAAAGAGATGCAAGGTGCATGGCCTTAGACATTAGTTGTTGGTCTTATCTGCCGGAAAGTATTGCTAAAATCTCAACGTTGTGGTTTTGCACGTGGCTCACTGTTCCGCTTTGATCGATTCGATGGGTTTGACGCAGCTCGAGCTGCGGTGACATGCCCAGGTAATGTCAGTACAGTCTGATACAGTTTGGATGTTCTCTGTGATGCAGTTGGCCTTGAGTTTTGGGGGTCCTCCTTTGCCGTGCCAGAGCGTCTACGAGCAGCGGGATAGCATGCGTAAGTGTCAACAGCTAGCCGATCTATGAGCTTCGGGCACAAGCCGTCTAGACATTCCTCATGCAGGCTTCCGGCCTGTGAGACTTCTTGTCGACGTTAGTCCAGTCATGTTGTCATGGGGACGGATGCAATGCTTTCGCAGAACTTTCCTTCAGCAACCAAGGAATGCGAAAACTCCTACACAAGGACGCCGCGCAGACTGCTATGATGTGCAGATAAGTGCCGGTAGCAGGTCTGAACTGGTTTTGTGGGCGTAGCAAGATGTTCTGGAACATGACAGCAACCATGAGGCGTAGCAAGATGTTCTGGAACATGACAGCCGTGACCAGACATGTTTCAAACAGGAGTGACGATGGCAAACATTTCGTCCAATGCGCTGTCACGGCGAAGCTGGGATCGCTTTAGCCCTGTTTTCATCGCCGCAGTCTCCTCCCGCTGACCAGCATGTCTCCACACAGCAGGTGACACCAGGCAAGTTCAGTCTATGATCCTCGCTTCAAGAATCTATCCCAGAGAAGGTTAGCCTAAAGGTGAAAAGCGCAGCATGTTCTGAAAGGAGTGGCCAGTGCCTGGCTGCGGGCGGACTCTGCAAACCCGTCAACGAGGAGTGGCCTTTGGTGTCATGCAGAGACGAGTGGCGAGTGTAGGCAACAGTAAACTGAGACTGTAGCGCACTTGCTCCTCATAGTTTTAGCTAGTAGGGCAGCTGAGAATCATGGATCCAAGATGATCCGAGTGAACCCCTGAAGCCAGGGCTGCGGTTCCGTCACTGGCTCGTCTGGATTGGGGATCGGATGGAACTCCATCACCACGATGAAGGAAGGAATCTTGACAAACCCAGGACAGCGCAAATACAAGCTCCAAAACGTTCCCTCTGTGCTCGATGGCGGCATGTACAGCGGTACAAAGACTTGGCCGAAAGCTGGCACTTGGACAATCTCATACAAAGCACCAGTTACTCTCTACGTGTGGGTCATGAAAGACAAGTTCAACGCTGGCGTCGATGCTGCACTCGGTGGCGATGGCTGGGAGAAAGTGGATGCTGCAGGCTTCAAGAGAAGTGACAACCATGCGCTCAACGTTTGGAAACGGTCGTTTTCCTCGGGCAGTCAATACCAGATCAAGACCACCAAGCTCATGGTCGGAGGTGTTGTGTCCAACGGCTGCGAGGCAGGGTCACTGTGGTGGGAGTTCAGGGGCAACTAGTAGACTTAGTCGAATGCAAGTTCGCAGCGTGTATAATGCACATGACTTACATGTATATATGTATACTGAATGTGTGTATTACACACATATAAATGTATATATACACATTATTTATATTTATATGTATGTACATACGTATGTGTGTGTATATGTGTATATGTATGTACGTATGTATTCTGTATATATATATATGCATATTTATGCATGTATGTATACATGTATATGTGCAAAAAATGGTTGCACCCTGTGGAACCGCTGGGGTCTTGAGCTTTGGAGTTTAGTCCCAACATCACGACTGTCAAGCTCTCATGTGACGGGCAAGAGGTTCCCAAGCCTGAAGTACCGATGTGAAAAGGGAGCTCGGTCTTCGCAGGCTTTAGACTTTAGACGTTCTGAGTCCAGGGTATTGCATCGTGATGTGTCAAAGGGGGTATAATTTCTGGCACTGCATGGCTGTTCTTGCAAAAAGCACTCTGCAAGCCACGTGCACTAAGGCATTGGCACCCCGCTCTACGAAGGCATAGGTTGTGACAGAAGACCCGTTTCGCGTAGTGGTGTGTTTGGCAGCGTGGACAAAATCCTGTTTGCCATTGGGAGACGTTGCCAGCGGATGGGATGAAGAACGAGGGATAAGTGGATAAACCTTGCATTGGATGCTGCAAATCGGCTCCAGCAGTCCCAACCCTCATCGTGCGGCTGCTCGTGCCGAACGAGGCCTCGACAGCGATTGAGGCTCGTGCCTGGAGCCTGTCGTGCTTAGAAGGCAGCAGGCTGCCATGCCGGAGCCGTTATTTGCAACGGCTGCGGCGGATCAGGCTCGGAGCTGTTGAATAATGTAAGCCGCCACCGCTCACAACCAAAGCCTGCTCAAGGCGGCCGGCGATCCCCTGAGTCCGGCTTGCCAGTCTTGGGGGGTTTCAAGGGATGCGCCGAGTCCTGTTTGCGCTTACGGCTCCAAGTTTCGTCGTCCTGTCAGATCCTTTTCCGAGCCCGGAGAACTGCAACATGGTGGGCGCCCTGGTTACCTAGTTTGCTCTACACCGCTGCAGGACAACTCGAGTTTACGATGCTTTGCGTCCATGCGCTGGATTGGGTCGTAGCTGAGTCCATCCTCAGTTGCGCCTCCATCCTCTTCCCGCGCCCCTCAGCATCAAATGTCGTGTTGGCGCGCCTCGTTTTAGCCACCGAGGCGCAGATCGTCTTCCTTACGGTGATGTAGCCCGGCACGTGTCAGGAAGTGGCAGGACCTCAGCCATGAGGTGCAGAGGCACTGCGAGAATCTCCCTACCCCGAACTGCTTTCCGTTGTCTGTGCAAGCTGTCCGAGTAGAGATCTGTGTTTGTTTGTTGCATCCTGACTCTGTGTGTGTGCGTGCGTGTGTGCGCGACTCACTTGCACCGCCCTTTCGTTCTCGACCGAGGTACGGCTATGTTCTTTTCCAGGCCTCCGTTGCAAGCGGACTGTGAGGACTGATGTCGCGCTTCTCATCGCAGTCCGTATGAGCTTCAACCAAAACTGGCCGTATCATGTCCGTGCATCGCAGTTCCTTGGTCGAGCTGTGGGAGTTTCCTCGGTCCAGCGTAGTGCTTGTACCATTGCACTTGCAACACTAGGCAGTGATGCGATGTCCTGTGCTTCATAGCTAGAAGTCTTGACAGCCCTGAAGGCCTCCAACCTCATCAGCGATGGGAGTGAGCTGCTCCTGTCGAGTCGGCGAAGTTCTTCATCCTGCCTTTTTCGTGAAATAGTCCAGGGTGAGAGATGGTGAGGCTTAGGGATCAGGCAGTGCTTCTGCCGGCCAGGGTCCGTCGCAGGTCGGTGTGGTTTCTTTGTCGCCCATAGGCCGAGAGCCTTGAGTGGTTGGAGTTGCCACAAAGGTTCGGTGATTTGCCCAAAGAGGCTTGCTTAGAGCTGTATCATAATTCCCATCTCCATAGATGCCAAACCGAAAATTCGGCCCTCGGTTTTTTGCACATGATGCAGTGCCAGGTTGGTGCCCGCAGCAGCACCAGTCGTCGGCAGGCGTCGGAGGGTGCTGCAGTTTTCGGAGCCCGAACTCCGTTTCTTTCGGCATGTCTTTGTGGTGAACGGTCCAGTGGTTCTTGGTTGTGGTGATACGGGTTCTACAGTTAGCAGAAGGAGAACATGAGCCCGCGATAGTAGATCGCAGCGCCGTTCCACGAGCACTCGACAAACCAAGATGCTTCATCCGCAACGAAAGCATGAAGGCTGCAGAAAGATGCCCAATCCAAAGACCAACACCTGATAAATCAGATCTCGTTGATGCCATGCAGGCCGTGCATGTCTGACAACTTTGCACTGCTTCGGTTGGGCTTCTGATCATGAACGTGTCTGCCTCTTTAGCACAGCCCCAAAATGTCAGTGGAACCCTGCCCAACACCGAAGGCGGCCCAGCTTTCGCTGCAAACCTTACAGATAAGAGCAACAGAACCACGCTCCTGCTCCCAGTGTGGTGCTGCCGATCCTCGGGGCAGTCCCCGACGGAATGCACCTGGCTGAGAAACAAGGATGCTGTGTTCAAGCGTTGCTTCTTCTGTGATCCCACAGCACAGAGGGCCAAGCATGGGTAATCATTGCAGAAATACAAGTTTCGTGTCTTAATTCCCTGATCCGTCGCTGATCAGGTGGTCTGCGCAAAATTTCCAGGTTCTTTGTCTGCTACCCTAGGTAGGCCAACCCCTGCCTCTCGAAGCAAACTGCAAAGATGTTGCCCTGGTAAGGATGGTTCTCTTCTCCGGCCTCGGTCCAGATGCCCAGAACCAGGCACTCGTGGCATGTAGGCTCGGGGTGTAGGAATTCAGGCGGGCTCGGCATTGTGAATGTGTCATTTGTCAGAGATTGCTAGCTACAGAACGGCCGGCTAGTGCTGATTACATATTGTCATGATGGTAAAGTTATCACTCGAAACGATTCCCACTTTGGATCTCCGGGTCGTGGAGGTTAGCGTCGGCGTGGGCGCCCTCGCCGGCAGCACAGTGATGCTGCTAACGCTGCCCTGGCACGCCCCGTGGGGCAAAGCTGAAGTGCTGCGAGTGTCGGTGTCGTCGTTGAGGTGGAGGTGATGATGATGGCACGAATGCTGGCGACTAGACTCGACATGAAATGCGAATCTTTTCGCGCACTTTTGTCTCAACCTCTTCTCCTACCGCACAGCGAAGTTACTGTATGAACTTGCGACGCGAACTTCGGACTAGAATAAATGTTTCGAGGGCCGAGAACATTCAACTTGGATGCGCAAATACGATAATCAATCTTATCTACTTGTAGAAGGTGTGAGAATCATCAACAGCTCGATGACAGCTGGGTGCATCACCGAAATCCACATCACTCAAGGCCTCTTCATCGAGAATGCCATCCTCGAAAACCTCACTACACTAAGCCCTCACCGCCCATTCACAGCCAGACCTAGTTCCACAGCAAGAAAGGTCATTACGCATTGTCTACTTTAGAAAAGATGTGCATCGCTTAAGTTGCTGGAACTATCTAAAGGGCGATAGCAGTATCATAATACGTCTCCCCGAGCTCAGTTCCATGAAGCCACGTTACCGGAATATTCGATCTGTAAGTTTCCTCGACAGACGCACGATGCGTAGCAGCAAACGTCAAGCTTGGTTCTACGAGCTCGGCTTGGTTCCCCCAATTCATGCAGAAATACGGCTGGTCGTATAAGCGGCAACCTCTAGAGAGGTGATAGGGAGATGTAGTTCTTGTTGCTCTGCGCATTCGATCTGTGTGTGCCACCATCCCATGACGCAGGTTCTTGGCAGTGCTTGCTGGGCGAGTTCGGTCCTCGGGCTGTCCTTGGCCGCTTTTCCAAGCGGCACACGATCGCTTGGCAGTCGAATACGAGTAAGGTGTAGTATCCTGGTCACGCAGTTTACAGTCTGTTGCAAACGGGTGAAATGCAAGATGAAATCGAACAGTTTTTACGCTGGCTGGAGAGTGTCTCTGTGATGTTGCAAAGTAAGGTTTGGCAATGCATCTCATACTTTGTCTTGGCATCTGCCTCCTTCCGCTGCAGGTGTCCTTGAAGGATGGAAAGCCCACATACCAGCGCCCCTCTGGTGCCGATCCAACGGCCGGGCCCAGAGAGGGACAGTCATGGGCATCTTCCATCAAGCTGTGGCGGCTGCATGCCATTGCTAAGTGCGTGGTTAACTGTGAAGCAAGTTGTCTAAGACCTTAGCTTAGAGAGCCGCGCAACAGCTGACATACTCACCATGAACCCTTGAGCGCAGCGTCATTTACAGTATGTCTGCGTTCTGGGGTCCAAGTTCACTAGGTCCGAACATCAGAAAAATTTCCGCCAACGCTTGAACAAGCTCAAAACCATAAATTACTCCTTAAACTCGTAACTCCACAGTCCCTGGTCCAATACCTAAACTCAACAGCAGAACATTGCAGACCTGCAGCGCAGCGGCCTTGCAGCCAAAAGCAGGCGACTCTTTGCGGATCTCCGTCAGGGCATGGATGCTCTGGTCAATGGAGCCGCTCAAAGAGCAGCAAAACCCTTTCAGTAGTCTTCCAGGAAATTGCACACTGGAGGGCCTAGCAAGACTATGTCCAGCAGTCACCGCGAACAAGAACGTACAATGGCGCATGAAAGCGCAGGCAGGTCAGCCATCTAATAGTGCTATTCCTACTATCGTTGCAACAAGTCCTTCAAGCTACACCTGCAGCTGTCAGCACGATACATGCCGATACCAAGTCTTGCAATTGTCGCACTTCAGACCTGGGAGAAGTTGGCTCCGCCTGGAAACATGTCCTTGCTTCGCCGCAGCCCTGGAATCCGTGTATCTGCGTGTCCACAACATGCTCCTACTACATTACATACTCCTACTGCTCCTACTACTGCGACTGCTGCGACTACTACGACTACTGCGACTCCTGCGGCTGCTACGACAATTACCTACTGCTACTGCTGCTGCTACTCATTGCTGCCGCTGCTGCTCCTGCTGCTACCACTACAACTACCACTACCACGACAACGACCACGACCACGACCAGTCCACTACCAATACCACTACAACAACAACTACAACTACAACTACAACAACAACAACTACTACCACGACCCCCCACTACTACTACTACTACTACTACTACTACTACTACTACTACCTGAACTCCTACTGCCACTGCTACTACTACTACTACTACTACTACTACTACTGCCACTATCACCATCACTATCACTATCACTATCACTATCACCATCACTATCACTATCACTATCACTATC